>CM065053.1:251301107-251513864 GCA_032883995.1 Coronaproctus castanopsis
TGTAACTTAATTTCCAGTTTTACCTATGGAAGCTCTTATTGTAGTTATATCTGCCGTCTCTAATTGGTATATAACATCCGGTAAAGCGTCGATTACGTCTTGTTCGGAAAATATTATTTCGTGATGTTCCGTTCCGATGTGCTTAGCCACTATTCGCGCAGCTTTTATATCCGGACTTTCGTCCATTCCGATTGCAAACGACTAGATTCGAGATAAATAAAATTAATGTACACTCGGGAATCGACTTTACAAGATTATAGTAAACGTAGCATAATCTTTTTTCGACTAGTTTATCGAAATTATTTTTCGATATTTTTTAATTACGAACGTAAATTATTAACTAGGAAATTATTTAGGAATTAACGTTATAAATAAAACCTAAATAACGACATATTTAATTCAGAATACAACTATACTAATATTACGACGATGTAATACCATTTAAAACGGAATAGAGTTGGCACATCGAGCCCCAAACCACATTCTTGGTGGTAACAAACACGTGTTAGTCAATTATGACTGACGAGTACGCTTGCGATAAAAGATTCAATGTGAGTCATTTCTGACACTTACTATTAACTTTGTAACTATTTTGCTTAAAAGTTAAGTTTTTTGTTTTGAAACCAATAACAAGGATGTTTTGTTTGTGATGTAAAAAAAAAAAGTGTTAATCGTATATGACTGTCAAGATTTTTTGGTTTCTAATTAATGTAAAATAATTTTGAGTGCATCGAATAGTTAATTGAATAATGAAAGTTTCAGATGAAAACTTTATACTTTCAAATATAAACATATGTATGATAATAGAGACAAGGATAACGTCAGTCACATACGACTGACACGGCGCTCAAAGTGTTAATTCATTAACCCTTTTAGCCCCATACACATTGTAACATTTTGACGCCAAATTATAAATTTTACGCGGATATTTATTATACAATATCGCGTCCTAATTGAACTGTAGATAATTTCCGACGTATTTATATAAATATATTTTCGCGAAATTTAGAAATTTCACAGTGACCAGAAAATAAAAAAAAAATTGAAATTTCATGTACCATATAGTGAACATACAGTGACCAGAAAATAAAAAAAATTTGAAATTTCATGTACCATATAGTGAACATGAAAGGGTTACATCTAATTTTTCGCGTCATCGTAGACGACGTACATCAATTGAATTATCTACTACAGGCGATTGATGCTCAATTAGCATAATCGGATAATCTAGCTGCCTGTTTCGTTAAATATTTCAGGTCTCCATATAAAATTCTACTGTTTACGTACGACGAGACGTCAGCAACTGTTCTCAATGTTTTGTTCTGGAAACGTTCGATTAAGTCGATATTCGTTTCGGAGCTATCGATACATTCGTATAGGAATTAAACTTATAGAGTAAAAAATTGTTCGTTAAGTTTACATTTACCGTCTATTAATAGGTATTACAGTCTCATTTTCGTGTTAAGGTCGCTTCTTTGGATTTAACATACCGACTTCGCATGAGCCTTTTATTCAAATATAGATTGGTATATTTTGTGTAGTGTTTCATTTCAGTTTTATTCTTATAATCGGTTTCCATGGAATAAATACGCGAATTTATTAATTTTTTAAAATTATTCCTATACGGAATTTGCTTTCTTTGGACACAGTGCCTTTTATAAAATATTACACGGTCATCAGCAAAGTACTGGGACATCGACTGTATACAAATAAAAAAGTTGCCAATACATAAACGAATTTAATTTAAAAGTAATTCCAAATGCTTACGAATCTTTTGATAGTTGCGGTTCAAAAAAGGAGATTAACCAACTCATGAAGTCCCCTTAAACGAAATCAAAGACGTTATTAGATTGAAACAATTTCTTCTTCTTTGCGATTAAAGTTTGGCGATCAACATAGGCGTTCCGTGTTTATCCGTGGACACATCTGCCAACTGTGCAGATGTCTTGCTGTGCCATGGACGCATATCGGCATTTTTCTTCATCCCTGACTTCCGATGTCCTTCGAAGACACCATTCAAGACAATTTGAGATAAATTTTGCTTTGACATTTTTCGCAGCGCATCTTTTTGGTAATATGGTCTCTGTATGAAATCTTCAAAAGATACATAGATACGTCCAAAGGCGCTTAGATCTTCTTTTCAAACATCGATGTCATAATCCAAGTTTCCGTATCGTAGAGCAGTACCGCGGCCATACGTAACATCGCACCAGCCGTAGTTTTAACGGTAATTTCTTTCCGAGTCGTCATCAGATATTAAAGGTCTTACTTGTTTTTTCTATGATCGTATCTCGTCATGAAACCCGGTTATACTGGAAATTTGGATATTCTATGTGTTGCTAACCGGTGTTACTTACATTTATTTCAAAGCCATATTTTTTTTTTTTTTCTTCCGTGGTGACTCGATCAACCATTTCTTGTAACCTAACAATGTTTTCTGAAAGCAGGACTGTATCCTGCATATCTTATATTTGGAATATGACGGTTTTCGATGTTGATATCGTCGTCATCGACGAGTGCTTGCTTGAAAATTGCTTCTGCATATATATGAAAGAGTAACCTTTCCTGATTAGAATTTTTTTTTATTCTATATTTTCAGTTCTAACTTTCGTAGTCTCACTAAAGTTTTCCTATTATTAATGTTCTAATGTTCTAGTCTATTCCAATCGCCTCCAAAATGTCAATTATTTTGTCAAGTTTTACACGATTCGTTTATTTAATGATTAAGTATGTAAAAAAATAATAATTTTTTCCCGAATTGGGGATTATTATTTATTTAAAGTAAATTACCTGCACTTTATAAGGTATCTGATTTTCTTGACATAATTTAACGAGCAGAGCTGATATTAAACTAGAATCTAAACCGCCCGATAGTAAACAGCCTATTCTTCTATTTGCCATCAACCGTTTTTCAACAGCGGCGCTTAATAACATGCGAATATTACTGTTCACATCTTCTCCGTTTAACACTATTATTATTAAAAATAAACAAGATTAACACATACAGGTAATTTTATTAGTAATGCGAATTGTTGCAGATAACATTATCGCGAGAAAAATATATTAAGAATCGAGGATATCCGGGATATTGAATATAAAAGATATCAGAAGACTGGCGGATGTGGTCAGAGATTATGGGGGCTGAATTTTAGATCTGTCCACTATCGATAAAATATCTTATTTTTGGGAATTGCTTAAAATTACGTAAACGATGAAACGAGCGGAAAATTGTTACGCATTTCGTAAAATTGAGGTACAGCTTTTTAAAATTTCACTTTAATACGGTCTTTAAAAATAATTCGTCGTCAAATATTAAAAATGCGTCTAATGAATTCTGTTTATTTCTTAATTTTTTTATTTCTACGTTTTCTATAAATTTTTTTTAAAAATCTTTCTATGTGTAAAATATTGTAGTTTGTATTATTCATGTTTAAATTCTTTGCAGTGTTTATCATATAACGATTTATTATCACTGCTCTTACATGAATTTAAGTATTCATTAAATATAAGTGGAAATTGTCTACCTGCTTCTGCTGCATATATTTTTTTACAATTACTGCAATATTTATAAACACCCAAATTTCTGAATATATTTCTATTTTCTATTGCGTTATTTATAATTTTCATTTTTATTTCTAAAGTAAATTGTATATATTTTATTATGATTATTTTGTGATAAACGAAAACCTATTTTACTTCTTACCTTTATCATTTTTCTTCCATGTTGTATAAATCTCATCTACATACCTTCTTAATCTCGCTTTACTTTTGAATACATTATTGTGGTTTTTTTTTTTATTTAATTTTCTAATTTATTCAGCTAAAATCGGTGATAATGAAGATACCAATTCCATTATTTCGTAATATTTATTTTAAAATCTAACATTATTTCGATTTATCACTACTTTTATTATTTTTACACAATACTTTTTTATATTTATTACTATTGAAATAATCGATGTTATCATATTTTAATGTTTCATCCACCGATGTATACATATTAACTGTATATAATGATATGAGTGTATAATACAGGTTGACAAGCATCTCAGTC
The DNA here is from genome assembly GCA_032883995.1 of Coronaproctus castanopsis. Taxonomy (NCBI): domain Eukaryota; kingdom Metazoa; phylum Arthropoda; class Insecta; order Hemiptera; family Monophlebidae; genus Coronaproctus; species Coronaproctus castanopsis. The sequence continues at coordinate 251,305,162 of CM065053.1, forward strand.
TTGAACTAAATATGTTAAATGTCAGTTGTCATTAGTTAAGTTTATATTTTACATATATTATTTTTCTTAATCTTATTATATACAATTTATTTAAGTAATAATATTTTTGACTTGAAATTGACGAAAAGCTTTGTTATCAATTATTATCAATAGAAAACTTCATATTTTATATATATATATATATATATTTATTTATTTATTTATAGAAAAGAAAAAGAACAACCATAAATTAAGGCATATAACACAACGATCTCCAATTTAAAATATTCATAATTGATTAATAATTCTGGAGGGAAAATGACGCAGACGTACACACAGTGTAAACAAACTGGCAATTAGTAATCAATATTTGAATATAACGATTTACAAGAAATTAGTAGGCATATCGTACGAAATGATACTAATCGTTTTAAGAAGAATACGAAGATCAAAATAAGAATTTCGTTATAAGTACGCGAATAGAACATTTATTTCAGGAAGTATCAGTTGAAAAATTTTATTCCTCAATTCCCGCATTACATAACCCTTCCAACAGCATGCATAAATATATCATGCATATATATATATATATATATATATATATATATATATATATACATACACGTGCATGCATTATATAAAAGTAAATTGAATAGATGTTTAGTGTGTTTTTATTTTCGATAAATTCATAATTTGATCCCTTGCCAGCAAACTATTTGTATCGAGGTAATTTGGCATTTAACAGATCACGGTAAGCGAATAAAAATAAATAAAAATTTCGATATTTGTTTATCTACGGGCTGTCCTAATGCGCATTTTGACATTCAAAAAAAAAAATATATATATATATATATCATGTGTGATATGTCTCTCTGGTTACTTGTTTGCGGCATCCACAGATTGAACCGTGGTAATGAACCGATTTCGTAAAAGCGTTTTTCGTATACTAATTTCGTCCTGTTGTCAGACTCCATACTGTATTTCGCTATATGACCCGGTTTGAATTGTTCTATATACCATTTGGCGCCATTCAGTTGTTGAGTAAGCGATACTAAACCTTGAAAAAAAAAATAGTTGAATTTGATTATTATTTTTATTATAACGCTTTCGACTTATTAATCAGCGTATTCTATAAAGTCGAAAAAAACAAAACTAAGTTGATTTCGATTTAAAAAAATTAACGCAATTCTATATAAAAACGACAAAACGTGGAACCCTAAAAAAATCTACGTTCTTTTTTTAATCTTACTTATAGCTTGGTAAAACTTACCGATAGATAGCGCTTTGCAAATTCTTCAAATTTAAAAGTTATAAATTTAAAATAACGGCAAATTTCGAAGAAATTTTAAACGTTACTCGCGTTGAATTTTAAACGAGAATAAGAAGAGAAGAAATAAAGATGCGCGTATGATACAGATGTGCAGCATATTCTTAATGTATCTTAAAACTAACATATATTAGAGCAAACAATAATAAAATATAATATAAATAAATATTCGTTTATATATAGGAAAAATCAAATTAAACTATAAACAAAGATAATACGGTAGTGTGTTCAACGGCGGTTAGATACGTACGTAACACACACATACATATGATCACATATCACACGTGGACGAGTAACTGCATAAATAAAATTAATAGAAATAAATGCTGAATATTTCTATGAATAACATACGTTGAATTCTTTCTTTTTTATTTATACACAGAATATACGACGAGGAGTGTATTATATTATAATGATGAGAAAGAAACTATAGAATGTAACGATGGCTTTTCAGTTGGTGGATGTAAAGTATCAAATCACCGATATGCTGATGATACCACCGTGATAGCCACAAGTACTGCGAACATGTTTACACAATATGGTCGGTTAATCAACAAGAAAAAAACTATTAACCGAGTAGTCAAGCATCAAGCAAATAGATGGTATAGAACTGGTCAACAAGTTTACATACTTAGGGTCAATTGTTGAGAGGGATGTAAATCAGAACTACGACACCGAAATGGAACGCTTAGTAAAACTTTGGGGTGACCAAAAGATAAATAGGAAAGTTAAAATTCGACTCGTAAAATCATGAGTATTTTCAGTCTTCTTATATGGTGCTGAACCTTGGACAATACATAGGACAGAACGCAAGTACATCGAATCCCTTGAATTGCGGTGTTGGACACGTATGCTATGTGTTCCGTGGACGGTCATGAGGATCGATGATTCAATATTGCAGTAGGTGGGCGAACCTAAAGGTCTATTAACGGAAGTGCTGATCTGAATTGGACAGTTTTTCGGCCACATGGTCCGAAATGGACTAGAGTCACTCTTCATCGAGGAGAAATCGAAGGGACAACGACATCGTGCCCGTGTGCCTTTGAAATGGTTAAACGGGATTCAAAAATTTACCGGGAAGAGTTTCAGTGATTGTATGCATGGAGCATACAATAGAAATGGATGGCGCAATCTACTACTGAATTCTGAATTATGATAGCATTTCGATGCCTCGATGTCTCTCCTAGGGACCCAGAATTTAAAGAAGAAAAATTCTACGATGTTTATAGCTAAAATAACGCGTGATGAGACTTAACATAGCGTAGCCTCACGTCGATAACATTAATCAACTTACGCATATGTATCGCAAAATTTTTATTCGGGTAATTTATTTATATATACGAAAGTAAATATGAAGTGCGCATATTAATAAGTTTTACATTTCTACGACGATATGTAACGGTGGTTTTGAATCAGTTATAATTTATCAAATGTGATATATATATATATATATATATATATATAGTAGTTTCCTATTCCGTCCATAGGTATGATCGCTGATTAAAAATTTTAAGTATTCGAATAGATCGCGAATACCTAAATCATCTCCGCTTTGCTAACGACATAGGATTAGTAAACTCGAGCGCACAAGAATTACAGATGATGCTGAACAAGCGCTCTAGTAGAGTAGGATTAAAAATGAGTTTAGGCAAAACGAACATAATGAAAAACACGGTAAGACGAATAAAGATAACGGTATATTCGGAGCAAATTGAACAGGGTAGGACAATTACATTTATTTGGACCAAAAAATTATGACGAATAAGAAGAACATGAAGGGAACGGAAGTTTCAAGGAGAATATCATCGTCGTGGGTGGCCTTCGGGAAATTATACGGTGTATTCAACAATAAAAGAATTCCAAATTAACTTGAAAAAGAAACTATATAATTAGTGTGTATTTCCGATCCTGACATATAATTCGGAAACATGGCCATTCACAAAAACAGACATAAAAAGGATTGCGCATTAAAGAAAAATGTTAAACATCAGACAGTTGAATCACATTCTTAATACATGGATACGCGAGCAAACAAGACTATAGAGTTGGACTGGACATGTGGCTAGGTACAACGATAACAAATGGCCGAAACGTGTTTTGCAATGGTGATCAATAGAAAAAAAAAAAGCAAGGAGACCAATGGTTCGTTAGCAGGACGACATAATAAAGGTTGTCGGGAAAAACTGGATGCAAAATGCGCAAAACAGAAGTGGATGGAAAGTGTATGGAAAAGTCTTCGTCCAGGAGTGGATCGATAAAGGCATATCGTGATCGTGAAGTAAATTTTAAATTAATCTATATTTTAATCTATTGTTACATTCATGTATTTAAATTACTTTAAATATATTATATACTTTTATATTGTTCGACATATTAAAAACAACAACTAAAATGTATCCTACACAATTGTATTATTTTCTTACGATACATGTAGGAGGTATATACTATGTAATATTTCAAATTTTCAAATGTTTAGTTTACAAATTTTTCGATTAAAATTTTTGTACTTAGCAATTAGTGATTCGATGACCCGATGAATCGAATCAGTGACTCGGGAGTAAATGAATCGATTGATTCGAATCATTTAAACGAATCATTCCGTCCAAGTCTAGTATACACGAGCGAGCTATATTTACTTGTTTGTTTGATATACCTTTAGCTTCTGAGCACACAGCGACGGCTCCTGTATTTGTAACTAATCGAAATAATGGCCGTACGCCGAACGGATCTCTGCCCAGATAAAAGCAACGTTCTTTATAATCGACCAGACAAAATGCGAAAACGCCATCTAATTGTTGAACAGCTTTTTCGATACCGACTGTGTCGTAAAGATGCAATAAACATTCGACATCACTGCCGGTTTCGTAAGTGAAATTATATTGTTTACCTAGCTGCAAAAAACAAGACATATTTATTTATTAATTACTTCGCGCGTAAAACGATATATAACATTCATAGCTTAGAACATTGATAAAGCCTAAGCAGCTAAATTATAAAGTTGACGTAATTATAAAATATTAACTTATATTAATTCGCCGCGGGTGAAGTAACGAAACAGCACCATACAACAAAAACAGCGGAACACACCTGCACCATACAACACAAAAAAAAAATCAAATTATGTTAATTAAATCATTTATCGTGAAATTTTATCATAAAAAAACTTTATTAACAAACGAGTGAATATCTGGATGATTTAATTGACTATGTATCTGTTGATTTTTTTTTTATACCTAGGAGCATTCGATATAATTCTGCAATACAAGTTTTGTACCACCACTTTTAGGCTTCTGTAAGTACTGTCGGAAAGATTAATGCTAAGCAAGTGAATAATTTTGAACAATATCAAGTGCTCATGGGGGAAGTAACTATAGAGACGAATGGAGGAATAACAATTATGGCATCACCGAGTAAAGATGAATGGAAATTTATAACAGAATTTCAATCAATGTTGGAGACCTATGGCATAAGGAAGGAGTTATTAGTGATCGGGGATATAAATATAGATTTAAATAAAGTAAATAATATAGTTAATAGATATGAAAATATAATTTCGGGAAATGGATTAAGTCACATATAAGAGAGAATACAAGAGAAGAATACGTAAAGGATAGATGCACAAAATCTTGTATCGACCACATAGCAGTAAGAGTCAAAGAAGGAACGAGAGTAAATTCATTGTTAATAAACGTAAAAATAAGCGATCATTATCTAATAAGATGCAAATTGGTAAAAATGAATCAAAATATAAAGGGAGAAAAAATACGGAAAAAAAGTATCGATGAGTGAAATTAAAAGGAAATTTGAGAAATAAGAAATAATGGAGAACGTAAGTCTCGGGACAAATGTATACACAAATAATGGAGAAATTGGAAGAGATATATAAAAAATGCACTAATGCGCATAAAAGTAATACAAAAACTAGGAGACAAGTTGCGAATAAAGAATGGATGAATAAAGAAATTAAAAAAATTGGTGTAAGTGACAAAAAGAGACATGAAGAACAATAAAAAATATATTAGGCGGTCATCAGAAAGAAATAGTGGATGAAATAATTAAAAAGTATATAGGATAAAGTTAGGACAAAAGATTTACAAACATGTAACGATAATTTCTACATAGTACTTACAAAACTAATAAATAAATCTATTAGAGAAGGAAATATACCGCAAGATATGAAAACCGGAATTGTAAGGCCGGTGTATAAAAAAGGTAATCACAAAGACTTAAATAATTACAGACAACGATAGGAACATCCTTAAGCAAGGTACTAGAGAAATATGTAGGAGAATATTTAAAAAATTATTTATCAAATAACAGTATCATAGATTCGTGTCAGTATGGATACCGAGAGAATAAATCCTACGACAACATTACTGATAAATTTTTCTGAATTGATAAATAAAAACGTTGGTTCAGGCAACCAATGTTTAGTAGTTTTTATAGATTTTACAAAAGGCATTCGACACAGTAAGACATGACATATTAGTCAAAGATTTAGAAATGATAGGAGTAAAGAAAAATTATTTAGAATGATTTCCTAAACAACAGGCAAAATGTAGTAAAAGTTTGTGATAATATGAGCAGTAAGAGAATAATGGAAAAAAGGAGTACCGCAAGGTAGTGTACTTTCACCAATATTATACTTGATATATACGAATGAAATATATAGAGTACTTAAATATTCAACAGCATTTGGATATGCAGATGATATAGCTATAGCAATACCACACAACGATATAATAGAAGCTGCTAACTTATTAGAAAAAGATATAAACGAAATGAACAAGTGGGTTCACGATAGAGGATTAAAAATTAATATAGGAAAGACAAAACTGATGTAGATAAAAAAGAAAAATAGTAAGATTATAAGGGAGCCTGAGATAACTGAAAAATGTATACATAAAATGGAAAGGTGTAAATGCATAAAGATTGAAAGAGTAAAAACGTTCAAATATCTCGGAATAATAATAGACGAAAACTTCAGGTGGAATGAACATATACTTCACATATAAAAAAAAAAAAAAAAATTTGTGATCCCGATAATGTATAAGTTAAAACGTTATTTGAGTGAACAAGCACTGAAAATAACGCGCTATGGCAATCACATGTAGAATATGGTATATTAGTTTGGGGGCCAAGCGTAAAGAAGTAAGTTTAAAGGAACAAACTACTTACAAAAAAGGTGCTTGAAAATTATATGTAATAGTAACAAGAATGAAGAAATACCTATAAAAGATCTTCTGATAAAGTTAAATACATTATTACCAAAAATGCTATATTTTTACAGAAAACTGTTGTATTGTAAAGTTAAATAGAAATAAATAGTAAACAGATAAACTATAATATCAGAAAAAGTAGAAGATATGAAGAACAATGCTGGACAAAGGGGAATAATAACTTTATATATAGAACAGAGGAGTATATATTGCCTATATTATATAATAAAGTACCAGCCGAAATCATGAACGAAAGGAAACTAGGAGTTTGGAAAAAAGAAATTAAATCATGGTTGATAAATAACGAGGAGATAACAATACCTTAAGATGAAGAAGAATTTGTTTTTAGTAAAAAAGAAAGAAAATCGCCGAATGAGGAGAAAGGAAAGGGAAAACGAAAAAGAACTCCGATGGCCGATTAAAACGTTTATTACTTTGTTTTTTTTTATTTTTTTGTTTTTTTTTTGGAAATGGAGAATTAAAAGAACGGGGAATGATATTGGATTAAATAGATGTATGGAAAGGGTGAACAGAAGAGGAAAAGGAGAAAAGAGAGGAGAGAAGAAACAAGAAGGTAGAGAAGAAACAAGAGTGTAATAATTGAAACAAGATAGTTTTATTTATCTATGTTGGATAATTACATATTTCGAATATGCATGTATGTATACATTAAATTTATATGTAATATGCTCGTAGTATAAGGAATTATTGTAAAATTTAAAAAATTGCAATAAACGAAAACACCCTTTATATGTCGGTCTACCCGTTCGCAGCAATAAAATAGTAGTAGTACATAAACACATTTCACACAATAAGAACACAAACCTTGGTAATACACACAAAAGGTCACATAACATATCTACATTTTCACAACACCCGCAGTAACATAAACATAACAACACAATCATAACACACAAATGAGTAGAGCCAAAATTAGAATATTCATTTTAATAACATATCATATTTCACACACACATACATGAAAAAGAGGGAAAAATAATTAATAAATATAACAAAGGGTTGTTTGCCGACGGGGCGGAAACCCATAATGGGAAAGGGATTGTTTAAAAAAAAAAATCATTCACGCATCGGTGTCAAGTCACGCTATATCAAATTCGATTGTATTCTGCTTTTAATAAAAAATATTTTTATTTGTTTGTATTTAAAATTAATTGTTTAGTTAACTGTTTATATACTCCGTCGAAAAATGTTCCCGACCTTGTTAAAATATAATTCTTCCGAAACGCAATTTAATGTATCTCGTAGAATCTTCATTTTCCTCTTCTAAATTTCCGTTCTGCATTTACTAGTTTATCGACGAATTTGTTACGTTTAATGAAAACTTTCTTTTCCATCAAATAAACTAAATATAAACTCTCGGTGCCCATTTAACATAGAAGCATCACGTAAGATAGAAAGTGAAACAAATCCGACTTAATGCACGTGAATATTAGAAACAAATTCACAACCCATTGTAAACGACTACTACTTTACCAGTCGATCATCAAACCCATCTGGACACCTATTGGATTCAACTTGGCGTTGTAAAAATATAAAATTACTCGTGCGCAATTATCGATGCAGCTTGGTATCAGAGAAATGATGATCTGCGTACAGATCTGAATCTGTATTAGGTAGACGAGGTCGTTTTTAACATCGCCACCAAGCGCGAAAACGACTCTATAAACATTCGAATATCGAGGCAACCCATCTGCTCCGCACACTAGCAGATGTTTTTTTTTTTTTTTTAATGGGATGCCTTTACAGCTTACCAAAACGTGATACTGGGGGGACTATCTTAATCAAGCATGCTGACTTCTCTAAAAAACGTCGCTATATAGGGGAATAATTGTAGATTATCCAGATGTAGGAGGGACGATACATTATACGGACGTGTAATACTCGAAGAACGTAACAAGTTAAGGTAAACGCCGTTTAATGATTTAGTTATATAAACAATACTTGTGTATATAGATAATAGATTGTATTAATTAGTCATACATATTGATTAATTAAACATTAGTTTAAGATTGCAACACGCATTTATAAAAAAAAAGAATTAAAAAATTCTTACGCACACATACATACATATATATATATATCTGCCCATTGGAGTAGATAACGGCAAATACTTAGGTAATTTTTTTTCTTTTCACTGGTTGCAGCTGTGTGTTTACAAACAATTTAAGTTAAATCAGTTTAATTTGAAATTTGATTATTATTATTATTATATGAGTTCCTCAAAATTAAATTTCATATTTGAATTATTTAATGAGAGAGTAGGTGTTGTAATGGATGAATTGTCGGTAGAAATTCACTGAAAGCAAATAATAATACGAATAGCTTCGGCTGTTCTGTTTCAGACGTATCGATCGAAAAATAAATTAAAATAAAATAAATTAAATTAAATTATTATTACTATTATTATTATCGCGTATTGAAAAGAGTTAAATTAATTTTGGAAATTAACCGTAAACAAGTAAATTACATATTTACGAGGTAAGAAATCGTAATTACGCAAGTAAAGAGAAAAATACAAATTATATACGAAAAACAAAACATCCTATAAACAACCTTTATTTGATTCGTTCAATCGAGATGATACAATTACAACGATATATTAATAAATAAAAAAACAGTCCTCGTCATCATTTTATTATTATTACGATGATAGCCATTATAATAATGCGATTATGTATTTTTTAATTCTTAAATTTATGAAATTACAAAAAAATTGATCATTAACACTTTGAACTTCGTGACAGTCATATGTGACTAACGTTGTCCATTATCGCTAGCCCGTGTGATTTTTTTTTGTATATTTTAATTTTTATTCCATATTAATAAATATCACTTTCGAAGGTTAACATTAAATTTTCTCTTTCTTTTAGAAACGGTATAAAACATCAAAAAAAAGCTTGAAAGTATAAAGTTTTCATCTGAAACTTTATTCAGCATCAATATATTAACGATTCAATGCACTCAAAATTATTTTACATTAATTAGAAACAAAAAAAAAAAAAACTTCTATAAAAGTGTCAGTCATATATGACTTTACATCACAAATAAACTACAAAAAACATCTTTGTTATTAAAGTCAGAAATGACTCATATTGAATCTTTTATCACAACCGTACTCGTCAGTCATAATTGATTGGCATGCGTCTGTTACCGCCAAGGTTCAAAATGTGGCTCGGGGCTTAATGTGTTAATATACACTAACTAAAAACAGAAAACATGTATCTGTCTTAGTCATATATCTTTAAAAATCCATTGTTAGATGTCTCTACTTATACGTTAAAAGCATCGTCAGCACTTATTTCCGAAATTTTTATTGGACTCCCAAATAAATATATATATATATATATACACGAATATATGGGTGTTTGCCTCACTCTTCTCTACACACACACATATATATATATACAATGACAGTAATACAAATATATAATATAAAAATATAATAAACAAAACTAAAAAATTAATATGGAATTATTTGTGCAGCGATATTTAATAACATGAAAATAAGAGACAAATTATAAACATTTATTTTTGTAATGAAATATCAACTATAAATATTGTTAAATAATATTGAAAATAATTATCTATAATTATTTATAAAACAATAGTAAATCTGTTTATTTATAAATAAGGTACAATGTAAATAATGCAGTATTTAAAATGTTCACCCTCGTCATTGATCAGTAAGACTATAAAATAAAATTTGAAACTTAGTTATACGTATATTGATATTAATGAACTTATATACAAAATAATAATAACATTGATAATATTAATATCGCTTATTTTAATAAATTTAAAATGTCACCGTTTCTCATATTCTTTTAAATAAATTATACATGTATGTGTGTGTGTATATGTTTACTTATAAATCTTTTTTTTTTTAATTAGTAATCAAAGTATGCGTCAGAATGGAATACTTCGGTGTTATTAGTGTAACGAATTTGGACTTAATTTCGATCGTAATTAAAAATCAGATAATTATTCAAAAACTTATCGTGGGTTAAATAATAATTAAAAGAATCGCCGGTTAAATTGTAACGACAGTCAGTGCTGAAACAACATGGTGTTTCGAAGCTTTCGAAGATTTGTATAATGATAATATAATTCAAAATCACGTCAGTAGTACAAAGAATAACAAAAAGGAAAATGAATTGACGAACAGAGGATAAATTAATTTCCGAGGATTAGGAGTCTCATGTAGAGGTGAAGAGAATGTAAGCATATTCCATAAAGTTATGTATAGAGTAAATCATTACAGATGGACAAATATGAAATATATAGGAATTTGTTAAATGGTTATTCATCAGATGGTCGGAAAAAAAAAGATGGAGCAATTATATATGCACAACTAAGGGTAAAATGTTATGAAACTGGAAGAGTTTAAATTAATATATGAGAAAAGCGTGCGGAATTTAATACCATCGACGTGATACGAGACTAGATAACGAGAAATTATAAAAAATGATTAGCCGCACAAGGATAAATATAAACATGAAAAAAAACAAAGAAGGAAGATATATATGCTCCAGTTGTTTGCATTAAGAACCATTTTATTCGTAGCAAATAAAGAACCCGGATTATGTATCTTTTAATTTGAACTAATCCTATACTTAACTATAAACATACAACTTTATGGCTGGGACTTATTTATTGTAGGTTAAATTAATAATAAACAAAATTATTTAAAACAATTAAATTATTAATAATTGATAAAATTAAAAATCTAGCAATGAGCTTAATTTTAGATTTTATTTATATAATAGTTAAGTATAAGAAGTAATATAAAAGTTCTTAATTGCAATATTTTCGTTTTTATTTATGATAATGAATTTAAATTTAACGTTGCTACTCGTTTAGTATTGTATTATTTCGTTGTATTGATTTCATCTTTTATTTCAAATAAAAGCACTTTATTTACAAATGTACTTTATGGATTTCACGGAAAAACTCGACATTTATATGAGACTTGTATGTCTTTGAAAGCATTATGGTATCACCCACAGATTATGAATTTTAACTTCATTTGTAGCATTTAACATTCTCGCCGTGAGTGTATGAACAACATTCTCAGCGATGGATAACCGTCAATATCCGTAATAGTAATTCATACTTCGGTTTGGGAATTTTTTTACATTTTTCATCCTCGATAAAGAGTATAGCGATGTCATGTTAAAAGCGTCGCAGGGACCGTGGATCGTGTTCCTGGTAACAATGTCAAATAATTCTTGATCAATTGATGGATCTGGAATTTCGGCAGAAATTATTTGATCAATTTGTTATGAACGAATTTTACCTTCAAGCAAAATCGAAATATGAGTATGATGAAAACCATGCTTTTGCCATTCAACCGAATAAATTCAGCAGTCAAAGATATTAAGTACAATAATATTAGAGACATACTACGTATCAAACTACAGGCTGCTTAAAGACTTGAAGATTCCGTTTGTAAAGGATTACTATGTTCAGCGGTACAAAGCTTCTTCGAGAAAATGCGAGTTTAATCCATTGATGTACAAAATGTCTACGGTAGATCTATCAAGTAAATCCAACAGGAGACTAAAAAGAAGAGGGCCGCGACGCGCTTCCAATTACTTGAGGAACGATGGTCTACATAACTCTAGGCTACATATTTCGATTTAACGCCTTGAAGAAAATAGATCATCCTCTTTCATATAAGAATCTGGCATACTCGTTGGAGTTGTTAGATGATTTATTTATTTTTTTTCTATATTCCAACGCGATCGCCGTTGTTTCTGATTAATGTTTTCCGGTTCAATAAAAGAAAAAAAAACGGGCTAGTAGTTTTGGAGATTAGTGTGGATGAACATCGTGACACGAGGTTTTTATATATAAAGGAATGTATATGTATATGTGTATATGTATGTATGTATATATGTGTATGTATAATACATATATGTATGCATGTATATATATATATATATATATGTGTGTGTGTGTACATGTGTATGTATGTAGATATGTGTGTACGTATCTATGTGTAATAATGGGAATATTTTACCTGTTTGAAGTTGTATAATTCACCATTACAAATAACACTCAGATGAGGGTATTTATATATTTTCATCGGTTGCACACCGAACGGTGTATAAACAATAGACAATCTATGAAAACCCAATACGACGTTCTGAAAAATAGAAAGCAAATTAAATTTAACGAAATAAAAACATAATCGCTATAAAAATTATTTTACTAACGCAAAGCTTTTCGACAATCACGTCATTATCAGCCATATACAAAAAAAAAAAAAAGGTGCGTATTAATTAACCTACCAAAATATTAGAAATCTTTACACACCTGGTTCAGGTAATGTTGATGTATTGGGGAGTAGTGATTTTATGAATTAATAAAAATAAAATAAAAATAAAGTTAATTTTTTGTATATGCTTGATAATAACGTGATTGTCGAAAAGCTTCGCGTCGATAAAATAATTTTTATACAGGTTAACTTTGTTTTTATTTCGTTTTGTTAAACCTACATACACGCACGTAGTATTTTACATGCTATAGTCAACTAACAATATAGATAAAATAGAAGAATAATGGTTAAGTGCAATATAGATGTATGTGAGGCAGATGTCGCATACAGGTTGATATCTATAGATAGTTCAACAATACATTGATTTTTGATGATAAACGAACTACAGGATAATAACAAAATATAGTACATTCGACAAACCTCTAATTCAGCGTCGTAATGTAACCTCCAAGAGTCCGGACCTCGGTGTTTAATCTTGGAAAAGCCGCAATCGCACTCAACTGGGATAATCCCTTCGGAAAATCCAAATATAGCCCAAATACCGCACATCTATTAATAAAAAGAAATCGAAATTTTAATTTAATAATAATAATACTAATAATAAATTAAATTTTTTTTTTTTTGTTAAAATATTTAATAATTCATCGATCGTCGATTTGTCTTTCGTTAATTCTGACTGTTTTTAATCTGCGTCGACGATAATCATTATTGTGAACCACTCTCTACCATTAATATATTTTTATTAGGAAGCTGCAAAGATTATGTAAACCAAAAAGAGTTACATATTCCAATACAAATTTACTGCACACACACACACACACACACACAAATATATATATATATATATAAAAGTCAAATTGTATTCCTAAATATTTTACCTCATAAGCTCGTTTTAACTCAGTTACATTATTAAGTGTAAGTTTTGTGACATCCCACAAATTATGGGACTGATATACTAGATACTTAGTTTTCTTTTCGTAAACTATTAGCCTATATATATATGTATATATATATATATATATATATATATATATATATAATATATACATGAGTATATGTACATTGGGAGTACATAACTCATCGTAAACCGTTGGAAAAAATTACACTCGCACATTATTGACCTTATAATGATTACAAAGTACATATAATCTTTACGATATCGTTAAAGTATAAATGCTTTTAGGATACTCTAGAATTTAAAAAAAAATAATAATAATTTTTTAGGGGTCAATTTTAAAACATAAATATAATAATTTTATTTCGTGTATTTCTAACGAAATTAAATTAAATTCGTAGCAAATTTTTACAGGTATGCAAAAATTTCTAAAGTAATCATTTTCAATATGAAAAAATTAGACGGTATTATTCTATCCGTCCACAACTAGTTAGTTTTTCCAAGTACAGGTACAGTTGTGAGCGATTATTATTATTAAATCGTTCTAGTTATTAACTTTATTGTTTTTTTTTTTTTAAATTATTCATTCCTACTTGTATATTACAATGGAATTTTAAAAATATATTTTTCTTAGTTGCGCGAAAAATTATTCATCACCGTAATGTATTAGAAAATGTTGAAAATCGAGGCTAGCAAGCAATCAAAAACGAGTTACTTAAGCATTGCCTCCCTGGGAAATAGTGAAACAACTTGTTTGGGTTTTTTTTTTTTTTTAATAATAAACGAATATCCCGCCACATTGCATTTTTGTATATGTCACAGCCGCATGAAATTAATGTGGACTGGAATTTTTTCCTTTAACCCTTTCATAATCTCCACTATATGGGACATGAAATTTTAGTGTTAATAGAAATTTTTATGCGTGAAATATGTCAATTTTAAATATATTTATATAATTACATTGAAAATGATCTAAGGTTCACCCAAGAAGCTGTATTGTATAATGAACACGTCTATAAAATTTATAATTTCATGTTAAGATTTTATAATGTATGACTGATAGGTTTAATCAGTTCGTCCGTGATCAAAAAGAATTTTGAGGTTAAGACGCGTGGAAAATTTACCAGCGTTGTTTGAATTAACGACACATATTCATGGGGTTTCTTTTTTGTTGGTTATCATCAAACACTAATACATTTGCTCCGGATGATTTTCCAAAATTTCATATAGGAAAATATTTAAATGATAACTCATAGTCGGACGAATTAAAATTTGAATAACTCCCGGAAACCGAACCAATCGTAGAATTTTCGTAAGCATTCTCGACATTTCTCGTTTATTATACACGATTAACTCAGTACTCGCCGTGATATTCAACAATACCTAAAAAAAAACCTACGGTGTACATTGTGTATTATTTTCCCGAAAAAATTGAACACGCTTTACAATGATCATTCGTAATAAAACCCTGCGACAACTATAAAAAATTACACAACAAATATGCTTAATGTCGCATTAAAAGCGTTTGACGTAACAACGCTTCGAGGGACGTTATTCATTTTCTTGAAGTAATTAAATGGAATTATCTATTGAGGCTCATACATACGTCAAGAGTAGAATAGAAGAGCGTAGAAATCAATTTACCTTACATGTTTTCTGCTATTCTTTTTTGTAGTACTCGAAACATCGTTGAAAATTGTCAGAAACAGATTAAAGGATTTAGTTCATTTCAGAGCTGATGCTGGGCGTACACTATTACGGGACTATAAAAATTCCGCATAAATTCCATATAGTAGAATCGAAGATATTTAAACGACACAATCTATCACAAAGAAGACTTCGCATACCGGTAAAAGCGCTCCGAATGTAGTTATTTTTATTTCTGCGTCTAGGTCTAGATTCTCCTTAATGTAACTGGCCGAGTATTTGAATTTCTGAACTCTTTCAATCTTCCTGTTATTCATTTTAACGGAGACTTTGTTAAGGTTATTCTCTTTGCTGATTGTCATCCATTTTGTCATTTTTACATTTACCTTAAAATTATACAAATAGTCCCACACGTTCCAAATTATAAAAATGGATAAACCAGCACGGTTATACTGAAAAAAAAAAAGATACGCATAAAAGTCAGCCGTTGAAAATCTAATCGCTCATTACGTAATTCTCATTTTTGTTCTTATTTATTTTAATTAAATAATTAATTCGATCGCCGATATTTTATAAAAATGTAACAACATTTTTATCTCGGTTTTTTTCTTATTCTATACCCATTTATATTTAAACAAGTCTAAACTAATCTATCGTCTCAATCGGTAAGGTAGTATAACACGAAACAAATTAATCATCTAATTAAACCGATATAATTATTATAATAATTATTATTATTACGTAATAACAAATTGAACCTAACGTACAATCATTATTATAATTTCGAAGCAGACCACACACGTCTGATGTAGCCCATTAAAATTCTTCCTTAATGTTTTTGTCTATCTTTTTTTTTTTTCATATAAAATTAAAGTAATATCGTCGATAAAATTATTATTTATTATTATCGTGTGTTTTATGCGATGGTATTAAAAAGTATTATAATTTAATATAATTAATAATAACGGGAACAAATTAGAGATAAAAACGTGCATTCGTCGTAAAATTTATACCATGCCAATATATATGTATATATATATATATATATATATATATATATATATATATATATATGTATATATGCGTGGTATAATTGAACGGATAATGCGTAAATAGGAACAGGGCGATGTCCTCGTCATTAGTCATGAGATGAACATCAGCCGACATCAACGTGATCAATGGTATTTTCGGTTAAATCCAAGTTAAGAAAATGATTTAATTAAGTGTCACGCATGAGACAATAAATCGATCGAAATTTATCAAGTTTAGATTGTGGAATGTAGTGATTTTATTTATACTTGATTACTAAAAATAGTTGAAATCATTAAATTTATTTAATTATGCGAAGCTTTTCGGCATTTACGCCATTGTCAAGCTATATACAATTAAAATTAATTATATAAAAACATAAAATATTAATTTAAAACTAAGTTTACAATTTTACACAAAAATGAATTATAAATACTTAAAACTATCTGACAATGACAGTGGTAAACAACACCATCAATTATCAGTAATATAATAAATATATATTTTTCATTGTTCAAATACATATTTTTATAAAATAATTATTTTCTAGCTACTGTTCTGTAAATTTTATATTACTGTTACTTTCAAGAACAGTAACTGATGCTATTAGTTATACACTTCCAGGCAACGATCATGTTGTAAAATTCTTAAAAACAATTAATGACGGTTTCGATGTGCTGAATTCGAGAATTCCTTTTCATCCAACTAATGAAATGAAAAACGCATTTGGTAAAAATTTAGTGAAACAGAATGAGACATTGGAAAAATTGTATAATTTGTGCACATCGATGAGGGTAATCGGTAGATCGAATTTGTTACCATTTCAAATTGCTTTTCAGGTTTCTATTCGAAGTCTTCAGCGGATGTTCTCTGAATTATATTGTGAAGGTTACATAATGTCGGCGAGGTGCAACCAAGATATTCTTGAATCTTATTTTTCTTTGATTAGAGGCTTGGGTAAATTTTATGATCATCCCTCGCCAACTATCAAAGAACTAAGTGCCTTCTTTTTAGTAAAAATGCGGGTTCGATAATAAAAACTGCTAATTCGTGGAATGAAGCGCTGGTAACATTAAGCGCCGGCGTAATAAATGAAATTGAAAAAGGTAGCGAAAGTAAATCATCGGAATGCGAAGAATTAGAAAAAGATATAAATTTTCACGAAGAAGAAAATGACTTTACTCGCGTGATCGAAACATTATCGGATGATAAAGAAAAGTCGGGCCAAGTAGAAGGTGAAAACAAAAATCTGTTAAAAATGCTAGCTGGTTACATTGCATATCGTGTAAAAAAAAAAGGACTAGATACTGTTTTTGAGTACGGGCATCCAACAAAAATAAATCCACCTAAGCAAACAGACTGGCTGGCAACAATATCGAGGGGTGCGTTAATGAATCCAACCGAGCAGTGGACAGACATAGTATATAATATGGAAAAAGATTTTAGCAATTACCACGGCAGTGATAACATCAATAGGAATTCAGAGGTAACGAAAACATTGATCAACATTTTAAAATTGAGATACAGCAGCATCGGGATTGATGAATTCGCCATTTCCTGTTTCGTCAGAACACGAACATTCATCAGAATTAAGACGCTAAACAAAAATAAGTCCAGTAAAAGAACAATCTACGGAAGCAAAAATACCGACGATGGACGAAAAAAAAGGAATAAATTGATAAAATTGCAATAACTAAAATTTAATGAAATATTTGCTTATATAAATAAATTTTTATCATATTTTTGGTATTATTTAAAATATCCAAAAATTTAAATGAAACTTGCCTCATACTACAATTTTAACGAAATTATTGCGTTTAAACAAGTTGAAAAACAAAACAGCGATATACTAATTGCGTTAAATAATGTTAATAGATATAATGTAATTGTTATAAAATTAAAATAAATTAATTATATCGAAAAGAGAGGAATGTAAAATTGTAAATATAATCACAGCTAGAGTAAGGAACCGAAAGTAGCGTTTACGTTGTACATCGTCGAGCTCGACTGGACACCAATGACGTAATAGCTGCTAAGCAGCCTGCGCGTGATCCGTACCGTGTATTCTATTTACCGTGGGAGAACTGACTGTAATCGGTTTGTTGTCAAGACAAACCCCGTGTGTTTTTGTAATGTACTATATTATTACTAGCGCGCATATGGTGTTATCGTGGTGGTTTCCTGCTATCTTTCTCGCGATAATATTAGGATTAAATCGCACAATAGCGAATAAAATAAAAACAAACCATATAAAATTTATTCATAATACTATCTTCTTCTTCTTCTAGTGGCATCTGCTTGACAGGAGTTAGCCTACATCATGATTTATTCGATTTCTGGCGTCCTTTATTATGTCGACTACTTTGGCGGTTATCATTTCTAATCGTTTTCTTCTTCTTGGCGCTTTTCCTTCGCTCTTACCCTGTAGAGCCCAGCAGAAAGATACCATTTTCCCTGATCTTATGCGCCAAATATTTCCGTTTCCTCTATCCGGCATATCCTTCTCAAGGTTCGCTTTTCGAAGGCTTCTAGCCGTTTTAAGAGTGCGTTCACTGTCCCTGTTTCACAAGCATATTTTAATAATACTATAGCGAAATTTAATTCGAGCAATCGGAGATTACAATCTGCTTCGATCATATACTAAATACAAGCGTCGTCTTATTAATCGCATTTTATGTATCATTACATACGATCAAATGCGTGTTAAACTAGTTATTTAATCGCGATTTTTACGCACGGTAAATTAAATTTAATATAAGTGTTAATCTTTTTTTTCCTACATTTTACATTTATTTTCTTTATATTTGTAAAGTAGTTTGTATTCAACCGCTAAGATATAACTTCAAGGATACTTACGTTTTTTTGTACGTATAAATTATTTATGATTTATTTTGCTGGTGACGCGGCAATTCTAGAGCTAGGGATAAAATTCAACAGCGTATCTACAAAAATCTACAACTAAGCTTAAATGAATTTGCTCGGTTGAAACGTTGTAAATGTGAACATTAACAACGAAAAATTGAAACTTCGCCTTGCGGAAAATAACAAATATTCCATGGACGCTAAATCGCTGGATAATCCGACAAAAATAATCAGTCGAGTAAATAGCGATGCGCGTCTAAACTGGAAGCGCCACATCCGTCAGAAATGTTTGGAAATAAAAACAAAAAATGGGAAGTACTTCAAGAATTCAACGTATCTATTGAAAATAAACGATTTTTGTATATGGCCATTGTTAAAATTATTCGGATTTACGTAGTACAATTTCGGGATTGTACTAGTATTTTCAATATATATTACGTACAAAATCGGCACGCAATAAACGAGACGTACAGCCAGATTTAAAAATTACCAACATAGGTTGAAAAAACACACTAACGCTGAAGTCGTACAGCTTCCTTAGACAACTGTGAGAAATGTAGTGAAGTAAGGAATCACTTCATTAGTAGTGTTTCATATGTGCTTTCAACTTCATCAGCGTTATTGTCTACATAGTCGTCAAAATAATCTTAATGAAAAATATATATATATATCCGGAATTGTATATTAAAATAAATCTTTTTTTTTTCTTTTTATAATATACATATATATCGAAAATACGAAAATTTTCATTCGGAGTTTCACCAGTTAAAAAAAAATCGACTAAATTACCCACCCAAAATCGATAAGCAAACTTCCGTCAAAGAAAATATTCTTTTAAAATCGTGACGTCATACATAAACGAGTTATCAAAAAAAAACAAAACATTGCGAATCGCGTAAAATCTTCTTATTTCCGATGTAAATAAGTTCTTCCGTAAGGCGTACATTACGTAATGTTATTAATCTCTGGTAAGGTGATCTCTTATCAAAAACGAAATTAGATAATTTCCGAAATATGAAAAATCGATCGTTTGAAAATTTTTTAAGAGAATAAACAATTTATGCAACGAACTAACTAGGCGATCGATAACGCGAGCATCAAAGTTAATTAGATTTTTTATCATCGAATTTCGTCATCGGTATGATTACTTAATATATGTCGTCATTTTTAAAAAAATTAAACGTGTGGCAGTTCAATAAAATAGCACCAGAGCAATTAACGCTGTAAACCAAGGTCAAATTTTATATTTCGAACATTAAAACCGAAAATACATGATTTTGTATTCATATAAGATTAATAATAATATCCGTGAAAACAATATCGAACAAAAATAATAAAAAAACAAAATCAAGTAAACAAATATATCGATGTTAATATATTCAATTTCGACAATTCAAAAAATAAATTAATAACAGAACAGACAAGAAGAATAACATTTTTTGGAATATAGTTTCACCGTCACCATCAGATATTGTTTAAATAATTATTTTTAATTTATGCTTGTAAAATTATGAATTAAAAAAAAAATTGTTATCACTTGATAATGCCGTAAATGCCGAAAAGCTTTGTGTTTTTCACAAGAAAATAAATGTTAGTGAACTAATTTTCAATTGATTTTTTATTTTAAAAAAACACATTAAATTCCACATTATAAAAAATTAAAATAATAAAAAATACGCTCTAGAACGTATAAAGGTTCGCTGTTTGAAATCTTTTCCAAAGTTAAAAAGTAGAAAATTTTTTGCAAAATTTAAGCCATTTTTGACTTTTTTTTTCTAAATAATACAAAATTTTGTACGTGTATATATGTATCGTCATCGTCGTATCTCGTTGTCGAACGTCCTGACTAGCTATTGTACGTTTATTTTTACGTACAAAATGAGCTAGCATTTAAGGCGCTATTTATACGCCAAGATGCGCGCGCATATGATGTTTATACGGAGTGGTGTGCCATTGCCTTCTCCGCGATAATTAAGAATTAAATAAAGATGAAAATTTTCTACGTCACGCGTTGGTTTCGAGACCCCGACAGTCGAGCACTCTAGAAACTATGCCACCGCGAAATTATGGTCGTTCAATAGCCGAGTGGCTATAAGAGCACGGACTTCTATACGGAGGCCCTGTTGTACTTGGCTCGGCCAAAACCGTTTTCAATGGAACAATAATTTAGAAGTTCTGTCTGTTCACCGTATCTCTCTCATTCATCCGTAATATTTCAGTGTGCACACGTTTAGATAGAAAAAATAAGTATTAACAAATGTTGTATAGAATGCTGTTTGTTTTTTTAATCTTCCTTCTCACTTGAAACTTCTCTCTCAATCATTCGTAACAACTTATACTGCTACCATCTTACAAACGTGGTGATTCCTTGTGACCGATATTTAAGAACGTCAGGAAACGGTACTTGTTTTATATATACGTATAAATATATATTTTTTATGTAGATACAAAAATATTCAATAAAAAGTGTATACATATATTACATGTAGGCATAATACACACACACACATATATATATATATATATATATATATATATATATATATATATATATATATATATAGATATATAGATATATAGATTACGACAACCGTTTGTCTTATATTCACCACAAAATAAAAACATCAATAAATTTAAAAATAAAACATATATTTGAATAATACTGATAATCATATAAATTAAAATATCATTCTTTTCGATTTATTACTAAAAGTAAAGCAATATATTAATAAAAAATCAATTGAAAATTAGTTAAAATCACTAATATTTATTTTCTTAAGGAAAACACAAAGCTTTTCGGCATTTACGCCATTATCAAATCAGATTTTTAATATTTATTTTCATTTTATTTGTAAAATTGTGTTTTTTTAAAAAATTTTGTGGTTGTATATTTTTATATTTTATATTTTACGTTTGGACATCATACATCACAATAGTAAATGAAAAATTTAAAATTCCAACCGTATACAACTTTTACAGAATCAAGAAAATAATATTGAAGAAAAAATTAATATAAAAAAACTAAATTAATGAACAAATATATTGATATTAAATTTCAACAAATCAAAAAATAGACCGACAGAAGCAGACAGCGTTTTTGGATCATATTTTCACGATTACCATCACATATTTTTAAGTAATTATATTTAATTTTTATTTTTAAAATTATGATTTTTTAAAATTTTTCACTTGATAATGGCGTAAATGCCGAAAAGCTTTGTGTTTTCCTTAAGAAAATAAATATTAGTGATTTTAACTAATTTTCAATTGATTTTTTATAAAAAATCACTACATTCCACATTATATAAAAAATTAAAATATATTAATAAACCCGAGTTTACCTTTCAAGCAACATGCCGTGATCATACTCGGTTTTATTAATATATATCGGTTTACATTTATTAATAAATTGTTTTTTTTCTTTTTGTACGCGTTTGTTCCAAAATTAATGTATCTAATTTTTTTGACTAATTTACGTTAATGAAAGATACAATTACACTATTCAATTTATTTTTAGTTTAATCTTTAATTAACTAATTAACGTAAAAGATAAAGTATTACTTGCTGGTGAAAGATAAAATTATACTATTAAAATTTTTCTGTTTATTAATTTTTCTGAACTAATTTCACTCGATGAAAGATAAACTTAATTGCGACTACAATAAAAAATTTCACAATGCATCTCTTCCCTTTACTGCTGTCTTGTAGGTATTAAAGTAGTTAAATCTGAGGTAAAGATTATGAACTTCCAACAAATGGAGGCAGACTTTTTCTTTTTCTTTACCTAACTCACGTTTACTTTTTCTTTGTTCGCAGCTGCATTTTCATTTACTCATATTAATTTATAAGAAGATTAGTTCTCTGCACCTTTAAAAGTCCATAACTTTTTTTACAATGAACTAGCCCCATCGAATATTTTCAGAACGGGGAACCTATTAAAAAAACATATATATATATATATATATATATATATATATATATATATATATATATATATATATATATATATATCCACAGTCGTATATTGATCATAATTGACGTCGTGACCATTATGTAGCAATCAAATTCCTCCACAGTTGTCGATCATCTGCCGAGTGTACCAAATCTGGTATTGACAGTTTAACACGTCGGCGTATTTGTTTCGTCCATCGGGTCATTGGCCGACCTTTTCTTCTATGTCCGTTCATTCTTCCTAGTGTGACTGTCCTGTCTAAGTCTCGTGCACGCATTATATGACCGAAAAATTTGTGCATTTTATCGCGTATGTCTTGTGACAATCGTTTATCTATATTAAGACGCTTAATGATCGAGACGTTCGTTTGTTTATCGTGCCATTTTATACCCAGCATTATGCGCCAGCATTTCATTTCAAATGCATCAATATATTGCTGATCCGTGGAGTTTATTACCCATGTTTCGGAACCACAGGTAAAGATGGAGAACACCAGGGAACGAACAAGTTGTATTTTTGTAGAATAATTGATATTTTCATCCCGCGAGATACGTTGCAACTTATTCATAGCATTTAGACTCATCGCAGATCGTCTCCTTATTTCTTTGCTTGAGCCTCCTTTATTGTTGATCCGGACACCTAGATATTCAAATTCGTTGACGACTTCATATCCGTGTAATTGTTGTAAAGTATTAGATATGTTTTCATTATTATGATCCACTATCATAATTTTTGTTTATACGCATTCCGAATTCATGGCTTACTGTCGTCAGTTTATTTAAAGTTGTACTTAATTCTTCCATAGATGATGCAAAAATTGCCGTGTCGTCGGCATATCTCAAATTATTAACTTTTGCTCCACCAATTGAAATACCTCTTTCCTCTGCGGCAAGAGTACGTCGCATTATATATTCAGAGTATATGTTATATAAAAGTGGCGATAGGATACATCCTTGTCTAACACCTTTTGATATTTTGAAAGGTTTAGAGAAATAATTATCTGCTCGTACTGTATTATAATTGTTTTCGTAAAGTGATTTCACTAGCATTATAAGATGATTAGTAACACCCATATATATATAATGTACATAAATGAGGCATTAATGCGTTCCTCTAAAACAAATTGTCCTTATCACTCTACTTTATTTTTTTAAACATAAAATTTTAAATTTCTCTTATAGAGCTGTGAGAAATACTCCATATATATATATATATATATATATATAAAACACACACATGTGTGTAGGTATAACAATACAAATTATTAGTTATATATATATATATATATATAAATGAAATAATGGAAGAATTCTAAATAGTTTTTAAGAAATGTGTAATATTGTTTCCATTACGTCAAGCATAAATGAAAATTATTCACGTACATATACAGTACATATGTTAATACATCACAATACAATATACATAGGTATAAATTTATTATACTCCACATACGTACTGATAAAAATATGTCGTATCTATTAAAGTGGGCTACTTTTGTACAGACATTATCGTTATTATTTCGTTACCTACAATTTCCATTATAAGAATACAGCAAACATTTAAAAGATAAGCATTTTCTTCGTGTACCTCGCGTCATAAAAATTACGGGAAACATTTAAAATAATATAGATATATATGTGTATCTATGTGTTTTAAAAATCCATACATCTATATGTACTTATGTAACCTCCTGAACCGAAGTTTTAACCGGAACGGGGCGCGTCCATAGGGGCGGATAGTCGAAAGGCCTGCAGATATGTATGTTAGCTGCGACTAAGACAATAGTCCAATAAGCAGTCGCGGACCAAAAGCAGCTACTGGTGGAAAGTCTCTAACAGACGATTCCAGTAACGACAGGGCAATTAGATTTAGAACGCAGAATAGCAGTCTGGGAACCTGCCTAACAAAATTTTGCTCGATGATGTCTCACCCCTTGGCGAGTAGGAACCGCCAAAAATGTCTCTCAATCGTTACCTTTCCAGTAACAAACCGGGTCAGGATTTCTAGGTTTTTACACTGAATAAAGTGACACTTTCCCCATGTTTTCCTTGTTATTCCTTCACACCTCTTCCCATCCTTATTCTAAATATTCATACCTCCTTCCCCTTTCTTCATGCCCGCTCTAATGCATCAACTATTATGTGTGTCTTGGTCTATCATTGCCATTCGGTCACGTAGTTGTATGGACACCACTAGAGTTGTTGCGCATCAACTCTAGTTTCTTCACCGCGTAATTGCATCGTTACAACCTTTCTCGATAAAACTCCATGCGGCAATAAGATTGCGACGGTGGTAACAGGCTTGATGAGGTGGAAGTTATTAGCTGTATCTTACACGATTGGCGTTACACCCGATATGGTTGCTTCCACCTTGATTAGAGTAGCAGTTGGATGTATGGCAGCCCTGTTTAAGATTCCCGCTGTCTACCGCAAATACGAAAGGGGCTAGAAAAGGTGCCCTAAACATCGGCTATTTCACTAAAACCAGGCCAGTATGCCACGGCCGGCCAATATGGAAAAAATAAACATAAAACTTTGACTATGGAACGTAAGAACCTACAGGACAGTGGCAGCACACCAGAAACGAGAACTGTACATCTAACAAAAGAGCTTGACAGATACGATATTGATATTTCCGCCTTAAGTTACTCGGAAATGGTAGTATCTACGAACCAGTTATCAACTATGTACTATTTTGGCATGGTCATCCTTCTTGACACAAGCACTTATATGGCGTTGGTATAGCGCTTAGGCGGCAGTATACAGATTTAACTCTTGCCAGCCCCGTGATATATGGAGCTAGACTGATAAAGCTGACGCTAAAGTTGGAAGATGGAAATATCGTCCATATTATTAGCGCGTATGCACCTACTAAAAGATATCTTTTACGGTGAATTATTTACATTACTAGACAGTACTCCATCAAAGAACAGATTATTTCCGTTGGGTGATTTCAACGCACGTATAGGATATACTCAAGTTCACGAGCTTAAAGACACCAACAACAACGGAGACTTACTCCTTCAATTTTACATAAGCCTTAATTTAGTAATAACCAACACGCTATTTGAATTAAAAGCCATATACAGGGTCAGAACATTGGCACATGATAGATTTCATAATTGTGTGGTGGGAACATCGCAATGATATACGCATTACGAGGGCAATGAGGTGAGCTGAGTGCTCTACTGATCATAAGCTTATGAGAACGGTTGTGTCCATGAAGAAACGCTAAATATGCAAAAGGCACACTAAATCAAAGATGCTTCGTTTTGATGTTGATGTTCCAAGAGATGCAAATAAAATAAAAGAAATACGAAACCTTTCGACGAAACATTTGCTGCGTTAAAAATTACTGATAACACAAGTAGTTACCAAGCATAGAAACTGATAAAAGACGTGAGTACCAATTGCAAGGTCTTCAGGAAAACGAAGCACAGACGCCAAGACTGGTTTAATGAATGTGGTAAAGGCATTGCAGAAATAATAGCTCGTAAAAGACAGTCCTACAACGATAAATTCAAACAAAAGTTCTCGGAATGAAGGCAGAAGTTCAAAGTACATCGAGAAAGTTAAAAAATAAATGGTAGGAAAAAAAGCGCGCTCAATTCAATCATTTGCTGAAGCGGGTCATTACAGAGACTTCTTTAAAACAGTCTTTTGGGTCGACACCATACGTGAAGAACTACATAAGAGATCAGGTAGACGATGAACGGAGATAGAAACGATACTTTGAATCATGAATAATAACACTCAACTGAACGTTATTGTACTGAACAATATGCCAAACTTCCCACAGGCTTCGGATTCGGACAGAGAGATTCATATAGAACAAATAATAACAGCGAATAAGAATAAAGAAAATCGAAGCGATTGTAATAACTACAATGGTATCAGTTGGTAAATTGTTCTTCGGAACATTGCTGAATAGGATGAGCCCGATCCTCTAGAATATCTATCCTGAGAGCCAGAATGGCTTCCGTTCGAATCGCGGTACAGTGGACTCTATATTTGCATTAAGGTACTAGGAAAAATGTCCGGAGCAGAAATCACATTTGTACATGTTTTTTATAGACATTAATAAAGCGTTTGATTCGGTACATAGACAGTTGCTAATGAAATGTATAGACAAAGATGGATGTCCATAAAAGTTTGTAATAATTTTATCTTTTGCTTCATGAAGAAAATAAAACTACAGTAATTTATGGCGATTGTAAAACTGAACCGTTCACTGGCAA
Source organism: Coronaproctus castanopsis (assembly GCA_032883995.1). Classification (NCBI taxonomy): domain Eukaryota; kingdom Metazoa; phylum Arthropoda; class Insecta; order Hemiptera; family Monophlebidae; genus Coronaproctus; species Coronaproctus castanopsis. Next base: position 251,332,610 of record CM065053.1, read on the forward strand.
CACTGGTGTGAAACAGCTGCGTTTTAGCCACAGCATTATTTTCGGCATATTATGTCATTTACGCACTATATTATATTTAGAACGTTACAGGCCACAAACATTAAATTGTGCTGCCGTTTTGATGGCGGATTATTTAATATCAGAAAGTTCAAAAGTCATACAAAATGCATAACCGTAAAAGTGTTCAATTTTCAGCATGCAGACGATTGTGTTATAGTAGCACACACTCTGCAAGACTTAAGCCATGAATGTACTAGTTAGCACATACAAAAAAGTCAGCTTATCCATAAACGCGAATAAAACTAAAATGATGGTACAACTTTCACCCACGAATAGCGTTGAAATTGCACCTATCTTAAAAATAGACAACGTACCTATTAAGAGCGTCGAAAGTTTTAAGTATCTCGGTTAAGATTCGTCTAAACAATGAAATTCAGAGCAGACTACAGTTTGCTTCAACAGTGATCAGCAAACTGAATGGAAAAGTGTTTAAGAACAATCATATCACCAAGTTAATCGTTTACAAAACTATTGTATTATCAAAGTTACTATATATATATATATGGTTCAGAAACGTGAACCACATATAAAAGACATGTGCGGACACTGGAATGTTTCCATCAACGTACTCTACGTAGAAGCTGACAGGACCGAACATCAAATAAAACCATTCTGCAACGAGCTAATATATTGTTGATTCAGCTATTGCTGTATAAAAGCAGCATGACATTGGTGGGGCATGTTGCAAGAATGAGCAACACCAGACTAGCGAAAAAGATGTTTTTTAGCCAATGATGATGGGAAATAGGAATGTTGGGCGCCCTTGCTTGAAGAGACTACTTACGGCTTATATTCACTGAATGCGGAATTCACTTTGGGGCAACTGGCAAGAACATGCACAAAATCGTACGGTAGAACACGACAACGAAACAAAGGAAAGAACTAGCCGCAGAAAAGAAGATGCAGAAACGGTTGCAAGGTACTGGAGGAATTTATAATGCGAATAACGTGTATATCTGTAATGAATGCGGAAAACGATGTACAACCATAATTGGATGATACCGAAATAATGACATATACATATATTATATATATATATATATATACGGTGGCGCACGCACGTGTGCTACCGGGTTTAAGCCCCCAGAGGGCTTACAAAAGTATAAGATACATATCAAGAAGGCGCGTAACTTGTAAGCTCTAAACAATTTCGTAGCTAAAATGATAGTTGAAACAGAAGAGAATTAATAAAACGTAATCTTGAAGAGCGTGTAAAACAGCCTGGATTTCCAAAAAGTACTGTTAGAAAATATTCGTCACATTCTGTCTGCTAATGACGTTGAAAATTCAGCTGACTGTGAACCCAAAGAAAAAAAAACGGCCGTTTGTTGGGTGCCGTTCGGCATTCCAATCTAACCCAGGTCGTGACTTGTGCGTTTTTTTTGTTTTTTTGTTTTTTTTTTATTACTTTTGTCGTCGTGTCTCGTGATCGTTTAAGTTTGTTTTGCCTGTCGAATACACATTCGGCCGTGTACATTTTATTCATTTTTATTGTTAAAATTAGCGTTTGTTATAAGTATTTCTTTCTCGACAATAAAGTGTTACTTTCCTCCATTTTTTTGTTTAGTGTTTCAAATTAACCGCACACAATTTCTATCAATTTTATTTAGCTCGTTCCATGGTAATGTCGATTTAGTAATTCGGTTTATATTAATTACCTTTTCCTATTTGTTATCTTATGTCGTAATATAACTTTTTTATGATTGCGTGGCACTGGCACCATATTATATATTCCACTCTATTGTTTTCTGCCGTGATTTTTTTTTTTTACTTTATGATGTTAGTATTTAATCTTAAGTATAAATAAATATTTAATTGAACTGAAATTGAATTTTTTAATTATTATATACATTTTATCATTTTTACTATAAAATTTAAGGCTAATTTTTTTATAATTACGAGGTCAAACACTTAAAAATTTAATTTTTACTTTCCAGTTTTTCCTGCTTGTTACCAACTGGAGAAGTAATTACCGAGCAAAAGACGTCCCAGTTCTTACAGCTATGCGAATTTTATTCAAGTGACTTGCCTTTTGCATCAAATTCAACACTTAGCTCGCAAATTGAATTGTGGTACTTAAAATTCGACAAAGCTCGAAAAAAGGTGGATATTGCTTTGAATATGTGCGATGAAACCACCTTCACGCACGTACGCATTTTGCTGAAGATATTATGTACTTTACCTATCACAACAGGTTCTGGCGAAAGATCGTTTTCTACACGCAGGCGTCTAAAAAGTTAATTAAGGAGTATCACAGAAGAGGATCACCTGAACGGATTGGCTCTATTGAATATACATCGCGAAATAATTGTCAGTGCAGATGAAGTTATCGACGTTTTAGCTAGAAACGTTAGGCGTGTAGACTTCGTTTTGTAAACTTTAATTATGAATTGTATAAATATAAATTTTAATTATGCCAAACCGTCATTAGTGTTAAACTTGATTTAAATAGACATACTATAATATTATTTATATACCACGCTTCAAATCCGTTCAGAAAAATTTTATTCTGATACATGTCGTTGTTTACTCCAGCACTATTTTTGGATTTGGGGAACTAAACTTCAATCTTCCATATATATATGTATATATATATATATATATATATATATATATATATATGTGTGTGTGTGTGTGTGTGTGTGTGTGTGTTTGTGTCCGTATATGTGTATATATGCTGGGCCGGATTAACGTATGGGCTCCACTGAACCCTGGCCAAGGGACCCGCGGATCATGGGGCCCCCATTAACTAAGTGGGAAAAAAGACGATATAATAGACGCATTTGTAACGCAAAAAAATAAGGCGAAAATGTATGTAATATTTGATATTAATAAATTATAAATGTTTAATAACTATTATTATTTTATTATCTAATTTATTATTTCTTTAAATGTAGAAAATATTAAAATCTAAAAATGTACAATCAATTCTACCTTTTTACGCAAAGAAATTTATATTTACATTCATTTTTACAGCAATATTTATATTTACATACAATTTTACATTGTATGACAAAACATTCATGTTTAAAAACGTTAAGAAGTCTACCCTTACAAGGGGGCCCCGATAATCACGGACCCAGGACCCTCCGAATATTTCATCCGGCCCTGTATGTATGTATGTGTATATATATTATTTTTATTTTTATGCGTAATTTTTAGATGTGAACGTATTAATATTAAACTATTATTAGAAAGTACCAGCTTAATTACTGCATTATTATTATTTATTCAGTTATTTGTAGATTCTCTGATTTACAGAGATTTACGCATACACTAAATTTTAATATACGTGCGAGTTTTAATTTGTTATTCAGTATTTTATAACTTTTAGATTGTGGAATGTAGTGATTTTTTTATTAATTTAATTACAAAAATTAGTTAAAATGACTAAACGTTTATTTTCTTGAAAAAATTCACACAGCTTTTCGACAATTACGCCATTATCAAGTGATATTTAAATTAAAATAAAAATTTAAAAATGAAAACACAAAATATAAATTTAATATCACAAATTTACAAGTATAAAATGAAGAATAGATACTTAAAACAATCTGACAGTGACTGTAGTAAACAACGCAATCAACTATCAGTAATATAAATCATTTTATACCTGTAAATTTGCGATCTTAAATTTATATTTGGTGTTTTTATTTTAATTTAAATATCAGTTGATAATGGCGTAATTGCGGAAAAGCTTTGTGATTTTTTTCAAGAAAATAAACGTTTAGTGATTTTAACTAATTTTTGTAATTAAATTAATATTTTATAATAATAAAAATATATACGTATATTTTCCATCCGTTCTTATAAATCTATAATTAAAATTCGATACAGTTAACTCTCAGTCACCGTGTCCTTTAGATGATATATGAAATTTTAATGCTAACAAAATTGTTTATTTTCACGTTATCGTAACATGTCCCAACTGTAAAAATAGCCATGTAAACATAAAAATTATCTAGAGTCATCTAACCGGCGGTATTGTATATTATTAAACAATTAGTATAAAATTTATAATATCGCGTGAAAATTTGATAATGTAACTGAAACGGTTAAAAATACTTGGTTTAAATTAGTAACCGTCGATAATCACCGTGTCTAAAATAACGTTTTTAAATCGAAGACGATATACCGAAATAAATCGAATGTTTTATTTTTTTTTGTTTTAATTAATAAACAATAACAAATATCGATCCGTATGCGTACGTGCATTTGTTTATAGTTCCCGAGAAAAGACCATAAGAAATATCTAAATTTACGAATCATTTATAAACTAATAAAAAAAAATAAAAGATGTAAAAAGTTCTGTTAATATTAAGGAAATAATTTTTAAAATTAATTATTTCGCTTTTATTTCGATAAAATAATTTTTAAACGATGTTTAAAATAAAATAATTTTTCAAATAAAATATGAATTAATCGATATAATCGAGAAAGTAGGAGGTTGACCGTCAGACTACCGCCAAAAAAAAAAAAGGCGAAATTTCGCTCTATTTCACGTTTGTAAACGTACAAATAGGAAAAATTTCAAAAGGGTGTATAATTAATTTTAAAATCGTTTTTAACGAAATGTAAGTATCGATGAAGTAAATTTACCTATTTAAATGTTTATCTTTTAAAAATTAGGTACGTTTTAATCCGGCCAAAAATAAAAAAATTTATATACTTACTTCGTAAAATGCGATTACACGTTGGAAAATTGAAGAAAAAAAATCCTGAAATACAACGAGACGCACAACTCGAACGATAATACGAACAGCCGACTACTGACAGTACTGATAAGTAACAAGACAATTTAACGACTTTTTATATTCGATGCCAACGCCGTGAAATTAATTTTAATAAGTCAGAGGGAGAAAACTTTTAACGAACGAATAAATGCTTGGAATTAAGAATAGATTCGTAGGAGCATTCAGCGTAGAAAATTGCAAACACGCCGGTTTAGCAAGATATTCATGCATATATATATATATATATGAGTATGTATATATATATATATATACATATATATATAGGAAAGAGAAAGAAAGAACTTCCTCATTGTAGTCGTAAATGTACACAGCCGTATACGAATTTACATGTACGAACGGGAGTTCCAACTGTTTTAACTCGCGTCAATACCCTCACCCCCCAATTTACATACACCGATACAGTCCACTGGGACAGTTAACGCGCGTGCACACAACTTATCGCGTGTACATGGTCAAGGTCGTTTATTGTACTCGTTATATAATAATAGTACAGTCCCGCGTAAAAAGTGAATCCTCTGATAAACCGGAACAGTCGTTCCAATAGTAGAACGAAATATACGTAAATTTTCCAAAAGAAAAAAAACCTATTGCAATCGCGTTAACGATTAGATCGAATAATTGATTAGTCGATCCATCTAGGTTTGAGACGCTAAGGGGAGTTTACCGAATGATTTGCACACCCAACTAGTGGCGTGTGTATTTACAACGATAGATATGCCCTGAAGCTTTTTTTCTTTCTTTTATTATGGAGATGCCTCTATAGCTTATCGAATGTGATACTGTTACTGTACGTACTAACTCATATTTCTATAAACGTGGACAACTTCTTTAGAAATATGGCCTATGGCTAAAAACAGAAGTAAATTCTCTAGATGTGTTGTATTTTCGTTTTTCTTAGGAAATTATTCTAGAGTACCTTCTTCGTAAATGATTAATTCCTTTAAATTTACTAATATACCCTAGCCTATCGCCGAAGCCATAATACCGTACTCTATACATTATTGCCACATTGCCATACACACCATTTTAAATTCGAATACTGTTTCAACTTGTACATCCTTGAAATGTACAATATTAAATTTAATACAAATTATGGAGTCATTTATTTCCATTACTTCCAAATTCCGTCTTCTAAGGTCTTCTTAATTCAGGTTCGAAATCTTACCAACTTCTCGTTTCGTTCTTTCGATGCAACCTCTACTACTTATCCCTCTGCTGTTCACTAATAGCGGCACTCGTCGAGACCATCGTATCGTATCGTGACGGTTTGACTGCGTAACGTGTTATTTATGTCATAACAAATCCATTTTTCGATAACGACATTATAAAATCGTCGTGAAATTTTTAAATTTACAATAGTATGTTCAACTTTACTTCACGTTTCGCTTGTAATTAATTTTAAGTTTGCGCAGCATTTTTTCTAGTATTAACAGCAATTCGCACCATTCTTTTGTCTGATTAGCTAGTTCTGCGTTGACCTCTTTACAATCGCGTTTTAATACTCGCTTTCGGAATTTTTTAAAAATATGATCGATTGTATTTCTGCTTATATTGCGTTGTTTTCGATCCTTCATTTATACAGCTTTTTTCCATATCTTCCATGTTCCGTCCTGATACTACTAAGTTCAGCCCAGAAATTTTTCGAAAGTTTAAAACCTGGTAATTACATAGAGATCTCGAATAAGTTAATACCTATTCGTATTTTCGGTCGATTATTTAAGTCTACAAATCTGAAATTCGTCAAATTTATCAGCAATAATATCTTTCAAAGTAAACCAAGGGAGAAATGTATTGCGTATATAATTACATTCACGGCATGTTGAATGGAGAGAGAGAGGATAAGCATAGGCATTGTAAAGTAGTCGGTGAAAAAATTTGTTCAGGAAGAATGAGTGAGTAATTCGTGGATGGTTCCATACGCAGTCGGCGCAATGCTATAGCATAATTTTGTGTCCCCTTTGTCTGATGATTACACAATGGTTCTAACAATTCCTTTCTTAGGATGTTGCTAGATATTTGAATATATTAATAGGAGAACATTCGCTGAATTTTATATGGAAGAGATCTATATCCAATTATATGGTTTCCAATCGAGAGAGCACTGAGCGGTTTGCTTGATGTATTTTGTATAATTTAAAAGTATCTGAAGTAAATGACTTCTCAGAATAGAACAAAAAAAAAAACCTATTTGCTCGAGGATTACCGCAAAGATAAATATTAATAGCCTTGAACTGAGATGTCGTTTTCTAATATTTAAAAACAATACCGAATATTCGTACGACAAAAACTAATTATCGGTGAAGTTCTGAGAGCACCTATAATCTTATCGTGGTGTGTTACGTCTAATTTGTTCAGAATGACTCGTAAAATTGTTGCGCCATAACCACATTTTTCTCCGATTAAACTTCCATAGATAAGTAATAAAGATCTGCAATCACCATTTTATTTGTTTTGGCATAACGTTTTGAGGTCCGAGTTTATGGTCAAATCAAATATAATAGCCAAATATTTCGACTTGTTTAAATTTTGTTTAAGTGGAGTTAAATATTATGATTAAATCATTTCATTGTGTATGTAAGTAAATAACTATGATTTTGCTGTTGAAATGGACAATCTGTATAATGTATTCCTGTAGAATTTATAGCTTGATATGATATTTGAACAGCAAGAAAAGAGCATGAGCTTTACTTGATCAATCATATCATTTATATTTTACCGTCTATCCCATAAATCTCGGCCGATAAATGCTATAGACACAGTTAAATTGAATACCGAAACAGTCGTAGATGAAATTTTGTAAATACAATTAGTAGATCTATCGTAAAATATCCTAGTCTGAAATCGAATAGCTGATGAAAGTTGATCGTTTTCAATTGCCCATCGAATATTTATTATTTTTTATAGAATTTTCCACCAGATGGATGTAGGCGAAATCCTACGGTATCTATCAATAAGAATTGTGTAATTATTGTCACTAAAATGCGTAGCGAATACATTTATTATTTGTTCTTTCTGTGGTTACATACATTAAAAGTCTAATTATTTCATTTTCTGACGAAAAATTTTTATTAGGATTGACGAAAAATTAAACAATAAGAACGTAGTTAAAATCACTAAATTTAGTTTTTGCTTAAAGATACCTTTTCGAATAATTATTAGACCGCGATCGCTTCCTGCTGAATCCGTGTGAGTTTAAACTTTTAACAAATTAAGGAGCTTAATACTTACTTAAGCGAGGATATTGAGTTTATTCATTATCACATAGTTGAAAAGAGATAGTGAAACGAATTTATTTTAAAAAAATTAACAAAGTCACATATAAGTAAAACTGATTCTAATTAAAGTTTTGAAAACTTTGCAACAATGATAAATTCGAAGTTTAAATATTCGCCAGACGAAATTTTATAATATATAGAAAATAGATCTATATAATAACGTGAACGTGATTAAATATATTCTATTCCATAACTTAGAATATATGAAATCAAACGCAGTAATATACAACAAAATTGATACATGTAAAAAATGCAAACAAAAAAAAAATATATTGCAAAAACGACATCTTTCATTATAATGACACTCATTGAATTGAATAGCGTTCGAATCATGTTTATAATTTGAAAATAATAAAACATGTTTTGGTACACAAAACAACGAATTTTTAATATGGAAATATCTTTCAAAAACATTTTATTAAAAAAAAAAACAGGTATTTTTTATAATAAAAATAAAAGTCATATAAATATTTATTAATATATGTCTATTGCAACATTCTCATCTATACGTTTCTATATCGATTTAATAAAACCAACTAATCGACTATTTCGAAGAGAATAATCTATTTTGACGTCGAAGAAAGGTTTATTCATTTTGACGGAACAGAATCCAATTATCGATATTGAACGATTACTTTTATCGATACATAATGTGTATTGTTATGTTTTCCATTTCGTAATTTATTTTAATTTTTTTTACTTGCGATAATATATATAATTTTTCTTTTGGACTGCTTTTATTATTTATTCGTGCATCCGGTATGTGATGGGAAAAACCGAATGACGGATAACTAGACGATACAAAAAACCGGATGATTATTCAGATGATTTTCATCGGATACTAAATACTATCTGTTCTCTTCTGTTTCTTTGTACACTACAGTGTTGTCTGTTTTATAAAACGTGTATTATTTCCAGTTGTGTATATTTTCACTTGTTTTTTTGTTTTTGTTTTTTTTTCTGTTGTATTTTATTATTAAAATTTTTATTCAAGGTATTTTTTATGCCAATAATAATTGTTTTTGCGGAGTTTAAAAATTATGTAGGGTAACTAAATATAAAGCGATTTGTAAAGTATTTTTGTACACCTTTCCGCATTATATGTTAATAAAAGTACGAAAGCTGTTTTATTAATTCTCTGTACATTTGTTAAATACTGTGAATTTAATTAGCATGATTTTATTTTTAACTCATAATCTCGCTATAAATTTAATAATAAATCATCTGAATCATATTTAAATATACAGGACGTTATATTGCGGTAAAATTGGTTATTTTTCATTCAGATTATTTTTATATTTCTCTTCTGTTTGCTTGCGCTGTGTTGTTAAAATAAGTATTACGTTTGATGTTTTCTGTTGTATATTTGTTATTTTAGGCTTATTTTTATTTTATTATACAGCTGTTTAGGAGGTGTAGTATACTATATTTTTAATTTTTTTTATATATAACTGTATAGAACGTGGTTTGGTTGAATTTTTGTTTTTTATACGATATTTAATTTCTAAAACAACATGGAAGGAATTAAACAATCTTTAATGTGTAATTATTTTTAAAAAATTGATAATATTTCAGCAATGTGTAAAATTTGCAAAAAAAAAGCTTAAAATGGGGAGGAAATACTACAAATTTAAGACAGCATTTATTACGTATTCATCCTGTAGAACACACCTACGAAAGTAGAAATAATTTAATTTCTGTAGATTTGGTTAATGAAACACCAGGAGGGTCATCATCTGATATTATTGATGAGAAGGAAAACGTATGTAATAGAAAGAATATACCGATATCAAAACAATTAAAATTAGTGAAGGAAAAAAAATGAATTTTCAGAAAGAGATATTAATAAAATTGAAAGGCCATTGGTAAACATCGTAGCCAAAGATATGCAACCAATTTCAATAGTAGAAAATGCAGGATTTTTGGAATATTCAAAAAGTTTACAACCTCTGTATAATTTATCTAACAGAAAAAAACTTAGAGATGATATAATACCTCAGTTTTATTCAGAAAGTGTAGGAGAACTAAAAAGTAAGTTAAATGAAGTCAAAAATTTATCTATTACGACTGATATTTGGACTTCAGATAGTAACCAATCATATATTACTGTTACTTCACATTTTATTTATAATAATATATTAATGACTAGAGTATTATGTACCAAACAAATTCCTATTTCTCATACAAGCAAAAATATTGCTCACGTATTGAGCAATATTTTAAACGAGTGGGATATATATGAAAAAGTAATAATATTGTATCAGATAATGGCCCTAACATAAAGGGTGCAGTCGTCCAATATTTGAACAAACATCACCATCCCTGTGTTGCGCATACAATAAATCTTACTGTAACAGAATCCATAAATAAGAGCCGGCTTGGCTTCGCCACTGAAATGTTGAAGTCAGTTCAGAAACAAATTAGTCTACCGTTACTAAAAGTAAAACAAGACTATGTTAGAAAGATTAATTAAAATAAAGGATCCGCTTTCTTTGACAATTACGAAGTTACCAAATTGTCCAGATTGTATAAATTTAGAAGAATGGGGAATAATAGAAGAATGTATAAGTATTTTACAACCGGCAAATGATATAACAAATATAATATCAGGCGGGAAGTACCCAACAATATCCTTAACAATACCATTAATTCGTGGGTTTCAGACCGCTATAAAATCGATTTAAACAGCCACTGAAATGGGAGAAGAGCTTAAAAACAATCTATTAAACACAATTTCAAGAAGACTGGGATCATTTGAAGCTAATAAAATGGTAGCAAAAGCTAACATATCTTGATCCTAGATTTTAAAAAATTGCATTTGGATTAAACGAAAATGCTAATAATGCAGAAACATGGGTAATGGAAGATACCAAGTGTTTATTTACTCCAGGCAATATAAATGTAGAAAACGAACAAAAAAAAAATCAGAAGATACTAATATAGTTCTACTATTTGGGCTTTTTTTGATAAAAAAGCCGCTGATATTAAAAATCTTTTGGTGCCCGCTAGTATCTTAACATTGGCAATTAGACAATACATGGAAATGCCTTATGTAAATCTGGTCTAAATATAAACAATCATTACCAGAATTGTATGAATTGGCTATGAAATATCTCAGTTTACCAGCTATATCAGTTTCATCTGAACGAATTTTTTCTAAAGTTGGACAAATTACTAATTTAAGAAGAAACAGGGCTCAACCGGATAAGCTAGATGAAATTCTGTTTTTACATAATTTATTGTAAATTATTTTGCCTTTTTATAAGTATAATTTTTGTTTTATATAATTGTAGTATCTTAAAGTATATAAATTATGTTTAGTTTTGTAAATATGTATTAAAAAATAAGTATCTATATTATATGTTGACTTATGTAAATATGTATTTTAAAATGTATATAAACTGTTTAATTTTGTAAATGTTTTAAAATTAAAAAATTAAATTTTCATTTGATATTTTTAATGTCTTTAGTAATTTTTAATCGTTATTTATTAAGTTTTTAAAAGCATGCAGGGAAAATACACTAAAAATATCAAACGGATTTCGAAGTATCTTTGTACACCTTTTTGTCATATGTTAATAAAAAAAAAAATTAAAAATTTATTTTCTATATATTGGTTAATACAGCGAAATTAATTTGAATGATTTTATTTTTAATTCATAAATTAACTTTGTTACTTAAATAATTAATCATCCGAATCAAATCATTCAAATACATATGTATTTAATAATTGCGGCAAAATTGTGTATAGGTATACAATTAACTTCATGAGAATTTTGACACAATTCTAAATCTAAATAAAAAAGTGGCAATAACAACATACAATAACCTAAAAACTAAAAAAATAAGACGAAGTAGATATAGAAATCAGTAATGTGAAATGTGCACGCTGATTTCAGATAATTTCATTCGATACTACGTTATTCATTCATTATTTATTTATAAACATCGGATACTGATTACAGATAGTTTTTTTATTACTCGGTATTCGATAGTTATTCATCGTTATTCGTTATTCATTATCTGTTTATAACCATCGGATACTGGTTGCAGATAGTTTTTTCAAAAACCGGATACAGATAGTTTTTTCAAAAACCGAATAATCGGTTATTTTTCATTCAGATGATCCCATCACTTAATAATAAAAGGACGACTTGGAACAACCGAGATATTTACATTGTATTTAATGAATTTGTTTTTAGAAATTCGGTATAACAGTGTAATATTTTGTTTTCTTTTTAAGTGTATTATTTAAAAACTATAATATAATGTAATTTTCAAAGTTTCGTTTCTTGTTACACTTGTAAATTTTTAATTTTTCCAACAACTTGAGGTTCGGTAATTATAATTTCAAAATCAATCATCTACAATATCAAAAAATTAATTGCAAACCTATATCGAGGAATCGGGAATTACACGAGCGCTAGTATCGCCGTGACGCTAAAATAAGAAACCCAAATGAATAAACTTGCAATTGTCAATATAACCGATAACCGGTGTGGTGTGTTAATTTAGAAGATTATGTTTATATTATGTTGTGTTTTATTTTTTAATTTGAAGGGATTAGCGAGTATTTTTTAAAGCATGGATTCTCAGAATAAAGTGTTTATTGGTAGCACTACTGGAATTATTAAAGGTGTGTACATTTCTAACTACTAATTTATTTTAATACAGACATGTGCAGATGTGAAATATTTGAGACTACCAGATTTATCTTATTTTATATGTGCTGACAGAATCAACTAAATTACTTTTTTTTTGTCATTCTGAAATAATGTGCCAAATTTTTCAGAAGTAAAATTAATCGTTTCTTTTTAATAAACAATCATTCAAGTGATTTATACGTGCCTCATAAGATTTTAAATTAATATGCGCAGGTATTTCTGTTCGTAATGATACCTTGGGGATTAAAGTCCGCATAAAAAATTATGTAAATACTTCAATTTCTAACAATGACGAAATATATTGTATGTCTTGGTTCGATGAAAACCAAAATGACGTACTAGTCGGGAAGAAAAATGGAATTAAAATATATAATATTAATGATAATGCAATGAACGACGTGCTGGTCGGACCTGAGTATTCAGTTCGTGGTATTTTCAATCATGAAGGGTAAACAGCATTTTTTTTAGTGCATAATTTATAAGTTTTATTTTCATCGTGGACTAAAAACAAATTATTTAAAGAAATATTTAATTCGTTAGAATTCTGGTATTTGGCACAGTAACCGGTGTCGTACGATTTTGGAAATATCCATACGAAAAAAACCGGTGGGAACAATTAAATGTAGGAAGTGATTTATCTCGTATTAAGCGAAGTGTATCATCATCTAATGTATTTGCAACCGGTGGAAAAGAAAATGATTTAAAATTATGGGATTCCGTTACTAAACAATGTATATTTCAGGCTAAAAACGTAAGTTTTTCATATGGCACGCGTTTATATTAAATTTAACGATAAGTTATTTAAATTTAATATCTCGGTTAATTTTCTTCATATTTCGAATAAAAAAAAAACAGTACTATCTACATGAAGAAGAAGATGGAGTTTTAATTAATATATATTTAAAAAATCATCATAATAACATAAATAAATTTTAACAGATTAAACCTGACAACCTACAGCTCAGAGTACCTGTGTGGATTTCAGATATTTGTTTCTCGAAAAACAGCGAAAAGATAGCCTACTGTAGTAGACATGGGCACGTAAGTAATTTTTACTGCAACATATTGTATCCAAATAAATTGTTATTGCTTTTTTTTTTTAAAAAATGTTTAAATTTTAGTGTCGAATATCCGTCCTGTATCATCATATATATATATATATATATATATATATATATATATATATATATATATATATATATATATATATATATATATATATATAATGCGGTAATAATATGGTATCATCTAATTTTTAAGATTTAATTGTAATTTATCTTCTTATTTTTTAAATATTTACTTTTTTTCGTCTTTAATTTATTGACCTTAGTAAAGTTATTAATTTTAATATTTAAACGTATTTTGTCAGCTGATTTATAATTTTCACCGTGTTGCATGTAGGTCAGATTATTTGATCCGTTATTACCACAAAGACGGCCTACCAATAATATTCACTTACCGGGTGAAGTGTTTACTTGTATTTCTACAACTCCAGATGAAAAGTATGTTATATTATTCTTTTAATCGCAATCATCTACTTTCCTATACAGTATTCCGCGTGATTACGTTGAGCATGATTCCTTCGATACTAGTCGTGCTCTCGTTTTGATGTTAGAGTTATTTCGTTGATAAAACAATACTTGGACAACAAAAAATATTCATTTTAGAACATTTTTATCTAAAATTTAGAACCGGTACTCTGGATTTCGTTGAACTGTTGGAATTTCGTAACGCAATAACCAGGTATATCATCTGGCTTTTTTAGTCACCTTCCAGACGCCATCCCTCAATTTAATCAACATTTTAAAGTATGCGGATAAACATTTTCTACAGTTAGATAAAAAGAAAACAAAAATATTTATCCGTTGGAAACGTAAAATGGTTTATTATAGTTCATTACGTTTCTCGATTTCAAATTTGGCTAACATTAAGTTTATACACGTGTCTTTAAAATTAACCATTTTTGGTTTTCACCCGAAACTCAACGGTTAATTTCATTCCATTTCTGAACGTTATTACAGAATGAACACCAGTCAACGTTTAATAATGAATAAAATATTAGTTTTTACGTTATTTACTTATCGCTTATTTATCTTGTAATGAGTATTAAAACGTAAAAGTATACACAAGCATCGAGGAATTTTCGAATAAATTTACTTTTTTTCTTCGAGTACGTAGAACAACCCCACAGACCCATTCTTAATAATACCGAGGCGACTTCCATTCTATTCATAATTGTTTAACTTTTTTTCGTACCCCTTCCGTCTGTTCAGGTTATCAGCGGTTATATTAAATGGAAATTTTTATGCCGAGACATGAATCTTTTCCGCTAAGTAATGGGAATATATCCGAATTAAGTGTTCGCATATAATTAACGTGCTCGTGGTCGATGCAATTAATTATGTTTTTATTTTATTTCAATTAAGTAAAAAAATAAAAAGACATTATTTATCGAAAATCTATAATAATCGTTGTTTCAGTACTTTCTTAGTCGGCAGTGGGTCCGGTAATTTACATCTGGTCGATATACGGGGTAAAAACGATTTCGTAGGAAAGTACAAAGGATTTTCCGGTGCTGTCAAAGACGTTGCCTGTAGCGCGGAAAATAATTCGTTAGTATTTAGCGTTTCGCTCGACAGACATTTTAGAATTCACAATTTTCGAAGTCGGAAACTGTTAACTAAGGTTGGTAATTTTCACTAATTATTATTGGCTGGATCGCAGTTTAAACGGGACAACTGTTTTACTGTTTGAAAAAATATTAAAAAGACACTTTTAAATACAGAAATTTACCGATATGCGCGGACAATTGTTACATTTTGTTAATTAAGGATTTAAAAATAAATTACGACTTTTCAAATTTCGCTTATAATTATGCTTACAAACGTGAAATGGATCGTTTTTTCTCCGTTGTAGCGGTACTATCGATTAGAATTTGAACTTCCTCCGTTATGGTGGTTAGGTTATTATAGATGTTTTATTTTTAAAAAAAATATTTCAGTACGATAGTAAAAAAAAAAATTGAATTTTTGTTATTTTGTTTTGGGTATTGTGTATTGTCTTTCTTCGATGGGTGAGACTGTTAAAATTCGACATTGTTTCCTCATGGTTCTTGTTCTCTATGTTTTAATATTTTCATTGTTAACTTATTTTAGTTATTTTAAAATTCATTTTTAATTTACTTGTTTAAAATATGCATATCATTAATAAATCGTTTTTAACTACTTTCTGTGTGAATAAGCCTCGCTCGTTGATTAGGTTAGGTAAGTTTAAGATAGAAGTATGATTAAAGGAAAAAGTGAGAATAGCACATCACCCGTTCATGTTTTTTTTTTTTTTTTGCCTGTACCATTTGGTCGCTTTGCCCATGTATACTACGATGGTTTTCTTGTTTTAAGGTATGGTAGTTGGCTTATTATATTTTTATGTTATTCTGGACTATGAACTTGTATATGATTTTGACCGGTTCTTCGTTGTTTGGATCACTTACTATTGATTCTATATTTAAAGGGAGTGTGTATTTGTATTTTAATAATTCCCGTATCATATTATTTCGATTTTGTTTGTACTTCTCGCATTTCCATTTGATATGATTGACATCCTCTTCCTCTTGACATTTATTGCACAGACTATTTTGAATTATGTGTATTCGGGATAGATGTACTCTATTATGTCCTATTCTTAATCGGATAATTGTTGTGAAAAAGTTTTTGCTATACTGTACTGAACTATAACAAAACCACGGGGTTTTGGGTTTTTTTATCTGAATTTTATGGTACTGTTTCCCTATTTCTTTTTGTTTGTTATATTCTTCTTGCATTTGTTCATATTTCATTATTTTTATTTGTGGGATATATTCTGTATAGTGTCTATTAATATCGATTTTGACGTTTCTGATTTTGCTGCGTTATTTACTATTTCGTTCCTATATATACCGCAGTGTCCCGATATCCACATCAATGTAATTGTTGATTTGTTATTCTGTATTTTTTCATGCATAGTTTTTATTTTAGCGACAATATTGTCTTGTTTTCTATTAATAGCAATCAATGACTGTATTGCAGCTATGTAGTCTGTCATTACTATAAATTTTCATTGTTTTTTATTTTTGAGATATTCAAATGCTTGTATATGGCATATATTTCAGTGCTTGTGGATGAACCAGCGTATTTCATTCTGAAGGTTCGTATCAGATGGATATTTTCATGATATATTGCTGCTTGGTATCGGTGTCTATTAATGTCTATAGATCCATCAGTTTAAATCCGTTCATGGTTAGGAAAGGTTAGTAAATAATGTGCGTTGTAATATTTTATACTGGAACATATTTAAAGAACACATTCAGAAAAATATTAATATACCAAAAACTTTACTTAATCCGCAATCTATAAATACATTCTACATCTGAATTCCGTCATAATGCAAGCTGCGCGCAGTGCCATTCCGCGGGTTGTTACAAAGGAGAAAGTAAATTCGATCTCAAAAGTTATAAAAATTATTATTAAACTTAAAAACTACGTTCGTAAATGTTATCAAAGATCTAATGATCTAAATAAGTTCAAGTATAAGAAGCTGTATAACAAATTAAATAAGGTAGTCAAAACAAAGTTAATAAATGAAAGAAATTTACAGTATGATAAATTCCTCAAAAACCTCTCTCCAATTGATAATAGTTTATGGAGAGTCAATAAATACTTCTGTAGAGGCCAAACCGAATTACCGCCTATTAAAGACCCAATTAATTCGGGTAGGATAGCTTATTCCGTTGAAGATAAGGCAGAAATTTTAGTTGAGCATTTTAGTACTGTTCATAGTCAAAATGTGTTGATGATGTCAACCCGTTATCATGAACGTAAGGTGAAGCAGACGATAAACAATTTCTATGCCTGCCCAGTGTGGTCTTATACTAGTAGTAGTAATATAAACCACGTGCAAAGAGTGCAAAACCATTGCCTTCGAATAATTTTGAATAAACCTTGATTTCCTTCAATAAAATCTCTCCATGATGCGTTAAAATTCCCTTATTAAGGATAAAACGAAACATTTTTTTGCCGATTGTAGATATTCCGACATTCCAATGGTAAATTCTATAGGGGATTACGATTACCAAGCTTTACGACACAGGTATAAAAGATATAAGCATTGGCGTATAAAACACATCCTTCTACAGTAATACAAATCCTAGTTCTAGTGTTAATAAATAAGCTAAGATATTTTTAAGTATATTGTTGATACGGTAAGAGTGTACGCACTCTGTTATTTTAAATGAGCAGGTTTTTTGTATTAAAAATTTTCCTGCAATCTTATAATAAGGCGTAATTTAAATAATATTTTATAAGATTATATTTCGTATTAATTTTTTCTGGAAAGAATCGTTGATATATTCGGTACAGAAAATTCTATTGAATGGTAACTTTACTTTTTTGTAAACAGAAAATATTTAAATATGCAAATATATTATTGTTGTTCTTCTTCTTCTATTTTGCATATTAATACCAGTTTGTTTAGAGAATACATTTATTATGTTGTAAGATTGAAGTTGTATATAATCTTCGTATCTAATTGTATATATTGGTAATTTATAGTTTTGAATAGACTGTATGTTGCATAATTTTCTAGCGCTCACCACAGAGGTGGTAAAGTCCTACTTTGCCAGTAAGGTTTTCTAATCAGAAGTTCTAATTGTTTTATTTGTTTAGTATATGTTGTCTATTTCCTTTAATTTTTAACATATATTTATTTGTAATATATTGTTGTTGTATTATAATACTTGGTTTAGCGCATTCTACTCTAATGTTGTTAACTGTTCTTGAATTCATTGCTCCTCTGCAGAGGCGTATGGTTTATCATATGCTGTGTGGATTTTTTGGTGTTGCTGAAGTTTAAATTTAGGAATATTCATGAGTGGTTAAAATGACATAGTAATGTTTTATACATTATAAGATTTGTTTTTTTGCGTTTCAGCATTCCAATTTAATTTCTCATCTAACATTATTCCCAAGTATTTTATTTCTTTAATAAATTGAATTGAGGTATTGTTTACTGCAAGAGAGGGTAGTGATTAATTCTGTGTCGGGTGAACAAAATCCTCTCTGTCTTATCAGTGTTTATTTTTAGTAGTAGTATTTTTATTATTTCTGTCATCTTAGTTATAGCTGGTTGTAGTTGTTGAACAGCAGTTGAAATAGTTGCATCTGAGCTGTATATTATTATATATTGCAGTATTTTAACTATTTTGGTCTGTATGTTATCTAATTCGCCTGTATATAAATTATATAGTAATGAACTAAAAGTTGATCCTGGGGGATCCCTGTACCTCTTTCACTTGTATCAGTCTCCTTTATTTCGTTTTGATGTTTTATAATTAATTTTCTGTTATTATAGTATTGATATATGTTGTGTGGATACCTATCATCTTCAATCTGGCTCAGGTTGACTAGATCATATGCATTTAAATGTAGTGATATATATATATATATATCGTTAGTCAGAATAGCTATATTATTCCTTGTTCCAAATGTTTTCCTAGAACCAAACTGTGTTGTTGGCATTTTATTTTGGTGTTCCAGTCTCCATTCAAGACGTTCCTTATTCATAGATTCAGTTGTTTTACCTAAACAGTTTAATAAAATTATAGGTATGTATGATTTATAGTCATTAGGATTCTTGTTTGGTTTAAGTATTATTGTGTTCTCCACTCGTTAGGTATATATGTACTTTTAGTTACGGATTCGTTTAAAAATTCAAGAAGTTCCTGAAAGTATTTTCTTGTAGTTTGTATGTCTTTGTATGGGATATCATCAACTTGAGTACTTGTGTTTTATTATGATCTAATGCTTTTATAGTTCTCAGATGGAAAATGATTTTTTTATGTGGATATTATTTGTATTATTATTGCAAAAAATATTGCCAAAGTTATTTATATTGATTAATAAAACTTGAAATCCAATTCATATTTTGTGTTATTGCATTATCATGATTATTAATATTACTTGTTTTTGATATTAGTTTAATTTAGTTCCATACTTTTTTTTTTACTATTTTATATGGAATTTAATTTTTCACAAAATTTGTGTCATTCTATACGTTTTTTACTTTTAAAGCATAATTTAGTTTTTGCTTGTTGTTTAAAATTATTATAATTTTCCATAGTTGTATATTTGTTAAAAGTATGAAATGCTAGTCTCCTTTTAGCTACCATTTTGTTACATTCCTCATATATTCCTAGTATTATTATAGTTTTGTTACTGTGAATAATTTCCGTTAATGATATCTGTATCTTGCTCTGATCTATATTTTGCAGATGTATACAATTGGGTTTAACTGTATGATTTATCTTTTTGTTTATTAGTGAGGCCACTCCGCCTCCTTTAGTATTTATTTTTTAATGTTATAATGTTTTATTGTTATTTCCTGGTTTTAACCAGGTTTCAAGTTATTATTGTGCTATACCTATATTTTTATCTACTAATAATTTTTTTAAATTCAATTTGGTTTGTGTACATGCTTCCAGTATTCCATATCATAATTGCTAAATTTGACTTTTCTACGTATAAGTCCATTTAATTTTAATTTTCTATTTAATATAGTTCTGGCTACTTCTTCTCATAGTAGAATACGAACTAGTACTAATTATAGTTCTATTATCTTTATTTTTTTGTTTATTTGCTTCATTTTTATTTTCATTCATTTTAAGTTTATTTTACTTATTTCGACGTATAGGGTATTTTGAGCGTTTATTTTTATTTTCTGCATCGGTATTGTCAAATGTAATTGGAAATCGCTGGCCATTTCCTATTTCACTATCTGTGTGTTACATTTATTTCTCTCAAAGTTTATTCTTTTTGTTTTCTCATCTGGTGAGCTACGTATTTGTCCGTCGCGTTTTCTCTTAATAGTTATCTGTGTTCTGTAATCGTTATAATCTCTTAATTGTTTTACGTTTATAAATCTTTTATTTTATTACAGGATGGTTTTTTAATTGATGGTGGACGGTATTGTGAGATGCTTGCACACCAGTAGAGTCGCCATATTTTTCCTCTAAATTCGAGAATTCTACGTCATCAAACCTATTAAAATTGCTGAAGACATATGAATAAAGTGTTTCCTGTTTTATGTTTTTGGGAATTCTATGTTAGCTTCTTGAAAGTTAAAATTTTGTGTTGCCATTAGTTCAGAAATTGCTATTTGTCTCTTTCTCTCTGGACATTTTCAGTTGGTAGTTTCATGTTTATCACCACAGAATAAACATTAGATTCTCTTTTTCCACATTTATTAGTATCGTGTTCTTTGAAGGCACATATTTTACATCTTTCAACTTTTGCTTTACAGCTGAAAGTATTGTGACCACGTAAAAAACATTTTTGGCATTTGTTTACCCTACTCACAAATGGTTCTACTATGAATTTGACCTTTTATATAGACCATGAAATAGTATTTTAACTGATGAGGTTGATTGGTATTCTACAGCGCATTTTGTTATTACTCTTCTGTTAAATTTCATTATATCCCGTATTTTATATTGTGCACTTTCCATGTTGTGATAAATCTCGTCCTCTGTATATTCAGTACCTAAATTTTTTATCACACCTGCTCTTGTCGTTAGGAAAGGCGGAATAAATCCCTCGTATTCTGGCTTAAAATGTGTTGGCCTACTAACAAGTTTGTTTGCGTCTTCAAGATACTTTTTTAATTTCTTCTATGTTTATGTGTGTATAGTGAGTCATTAATATTTTTCCTATTTTTAATACGCTTATGCTTAAATATTTACATCCGTTGTCGTTTAAATTATCATGATTGTAAGCTTTTTTTTAATGAAAACTTTAAATTGTTTCCCATGATCAAATTGCTGGGTATAATATTTAAGTTTCTTTTCTTTATTATTAGAATTTTTCAGATTTATAATTGTTAATTTTGATTTGATTAATATGATTACTGATTATAGGTAAATTATCGTCTATTTTATTTATCATATCGCTGGTAATTTGGTTAGTGTTAAAATTATTGTTAGTATTAGTATAATTTAGGTTTTTTTTATCTGTGTCGTCGGAATATCCATTGAACTACCTTCCGTATATGTTACGCTTTCAATTTCTGTTATTTCTTATTTTAACACAATAACAAAACGCGCAGAAAAATTCCATTTTGATAGAAATGACTAGTAGTGGAAATGTGCTCACGTTAGATCGAACGATTCAATTTTTCTTGATTCGTACGATGAATACAGTTTGGTCGAGGATTGCAGCGTTCACATAATATGTTATATTATAATCAAATAAATTATTCGATAAGTTATTCTTCAAAAATCACATTGTGATACTTTTGATCGGTAATGATAAATTTTTCCTGTCGAAGGTAAAATCTTTATATTTCTAAACATAAGAATCAACGCGACCGCTCCTTATTGGAAGTAAAGTTCGTATTATTAACAGCGGCCGTGTCGAAATTTCCATTTAAGATATATTTTTTTTAAATTTCGATTTTTTTTCAATCATTACTGGTTATTTTTGGTCTAAACGTGGTGACTTCGAAATACAAATCGCCGATTTTTAACACGGTCGTCTGAACTGAAATTCTCCCATTATTATTATTCATTTTCGGAGTATATAAAAATTCTATTCAGATATATCAAATTTGTAAATTATATTTAATCGTAATCGGGTACATATATATCAATTCAATGCGACATACCTTCAAATTTAAACATTTATACACATTTCATAATATAGGGATAGTGCGATTATTTAGAACAAACGACTAATATATATATATATATATATATATAAAGACGTTTAAATTTAATATAATTATAATAACTTATTCGGAATTGTACATTACGTGTATGTTTATAGGAATACACGCAATCGAGATTAACGTCTGTATTAATTCGGAATGATTTCGTATTAAACGATAAGCCGTCGATAAAAAACGCGAAGAATTCGACCGAAGAAAAGAATGAAAGAGAAGTGAGGAGAAATAAGAGAAAACACATCAACGCGAACAGTTTGGAGGAGGTGTTTGAAAATTTAGAAACTATTCGAGAAGTTTTAAATATGAACGACAATGACCAACAGAATAACACTTACAACGATCGTGACGATTACGTATCGAATGATGGAGTTTGTAAACGAAATAGTCGTCGAACCTGAAAATCTCTTTTGAGTCCGGTTTCGAAAAAAAAAAAAAGTTTTTTATTTACAATTTTACTATTTGAAGTAGGAATAAAATATTTGAAACATATATTTTTTTTCTTTAAGATTATTGTGACGACTATGTAATCTTTGACAATAATGTTGATGTATCGGAGAATAGTGATTTTATGAATTAATAAAACAAAATAAAAATAAATTTAATCGCTATAACAATTTTTTATTAATGCAAAGCTTTTCGACAATTAGGTAATTATCAGCATACACAAAAAACATTAACGTTTATTATACATGCTTGATAATGGCGTAATTGTCGAGAGGTTTTGCATTAATAAAAAATTGTTATAGTGATTGCATTTGTTTTTATGTTGTTTTATTAATTTGACAATAATAATAAAACATTACACACCGATCTGAACATCAAGTACATAACAGAAATATATCAGATGAAGCTGCAAGGAAACTGCGTAGACAAATAAAACCGTAATAAAGATAAATGATTTAAAAGAAGAAAACTTGCACTTGTTACCAAAAGTAGTTACATTCAAGTAAATGAAAATGAATTTACTTGCAATAAATGTTTTAAGTTTCAATGCATCAAGGGAATCACTTTAGAAATAGGTATAAATACATAAACATTTACTTAAGGCTAAATAATTGTACAAATTTTAAGTTTATTATGAAACAGCAACACAGTTATTGTTCGTACTTTGTTATTTCCACAAATAAATACACACTTCAGTCTTGGAGTTAAAAATAAAAAAAAAAAAAAGGAACTTGTATTACATGAAATAGTAGAAAACCAAAATGTTTGAGATAAAAATATACCTAAATATTTTATGACCTTGTAACCAACTTGCCAGAATATAGTTTACTGAAATAAATTATGTTTGAGTTATATCATAAACATACAATGTTTAATTTTAATTACTTTTTTTTTTTTTTAAATTGGTGCAAAAAAGTTTTTCTTATATTTTTCATTAAAAACAAATAATTTTTTATATATGTCTCGAATGTTAGCTCATTTTGTATTTAAGACCAAAGTATATGAGCTAGTTATTTGTCAGTTAACTGTTTAAGGTTGAATTATAGTTACATATTTATTAATTTATTATTATGAAAATAATAAGGTAATAAAATCATCTAATAGGTACCATTTCTTAGCCACAGAAGAAGATATCTAAATGTATTTTATCCAAGGTTTTGCAGTTATATAAATAAATTTTTGACGCAATTTCTTTGTACATTTTTTGACAGAAATGAATTGCTTTGTGAACGTAGTTACTAGAATATACAATTTGTATAGATTTTTAATCAAGGACTATGCTTAATCGACTGCAGAAACAAACTGGAGACCGATATTATTCTAATAAAACATTAAAAAATTTTAATATAAAACATTCTGAATACTATCAATAAAAGCACATTAACTGGAAACATATTTTTTTAACGTCACACTGACATATACATAAAAAAAAATATGGAAATAATTAGAATTGTGCACGTAATAATAACTTCAAATTAATAAGAATGATTAATTTAGGTAAAATATTCGTTTTTTAATCATATAAAACTGAAATTGCACTATTATGTTCTTTCGATATTAAAATTCACATAAATTTAATATTAGTATAACTATGTCGCAATATTATTACATAATACTAAATATATTTAACATGTGAACACATTATTTTACTACAGTCAATTAATTACATTTGTATTATTAGTTCATTAAAATATTCGAATTAACCATATGTTAAAAATATTTGTTACCTGTATATTATCTGTGCTCCTCTAATCTAAAGTTATTTGGCGGTATATTTTGAAATGATTAGTTGTGTTTATATTTTAATCGCGCTCTTCTTGTTTTATATATTTAATGTTACAAGTAGCTATGTTTTCAACGTGATGCAACTTTTTAATATAGTAATTACGAAAGGGCCTCGTTATTTTCACAGCTTAAATTATTTATGGTTTATGCACGAGTAATAATTAAAATATGCGGATTTTTATAAGTTAACAAAAGAAACGAAATTTCGGTATGTTACTTTTTAAATGATTTTACCAATTATTAATTTAAGTAAACACCTGATATACATTTCATTGTAATTACCACAATATATACTTTCAGTCGCAGAAGTCGTGTAATAATATTAGGTTTTCTTCCAAATTTTTTTATTTTCATGTTTAGTATTAATAAAATAAAGTTAATACGAAGATGTGAATGACATTAAAAATCACACTATAAATTGTATCATTTTTCATTTCCACAATACTTTATTAAAAATATTTAATTTGATCAAGTTAACTTGTAAATGACAAAACTAAATCACCTTCGATTAGTTATCTTATTTATTTGTGTATATACATACTGATATATTATTTAAAATTAAACATGTATATACATAATCGTTACTAGTAGCACTAAGCAATTTCTGCAGGCTACTCTACCTTAGTACCTTATAATATTCTAGTATTTGTAAATAAAACAAAACAAAAAATACGGAAATGTATGCTTTCTGTAATTATCTAAACGAAAAGTTTAGAATTATTTATCATCAAATAAAAGAAATAGTAATGATCATAGGATTTTTTAAAAATCGTTTGGATTTATTTTATTCCGATGAAGGTATATAATAAAACAATCCTTTTTAGTATTATTAGTTATTTGCTTGAACGGAGAAATATAATAATTACAAAATATAGCGCAATATCCGAACTCTGGTATTAAAAGCGGAACGTTGTAATAAAACCAAGTTGTGTAAAATCAAACAAGTTTGTTACGACTTGTAAATATATACATATTGTTTATTTATTCTGAAAATGAATGATTAATTTCATGTAAATAACAAAATAAATAAATGATAGTTAAAACTAAAAATTACGAAGTGTACATATTTGCATGTCGTAACAAACCTGTTTTTGATTTTACATCACAACTTAGTTTTATAACAATGTTTAGCTTTTGATATCTTAGTTCGGACATTGCGTTTTATTTTGTAATTATTATATTTCTCCGTTCAAGTAAATAACTATCGATTAAACCATTATACACCAATTTTTAGGTTATATTTTTTTCCTTTTCACAATAAAATTGTTTCGGTGATAAAAAATTAATTACATTTCATACTTATTTTTATTTCTTCTACGTAAAAAATGTATTATAAAGGTATAATGAATCGTAACAGAAGGAATCATTTTATGTAGGTGGATATTTTGTTGTTTTTTTATCATATAAAAAATAAGACGCAAATTATCTTGCATATTACTATTCCAAAATTTGTTTTCTAAGAAAAGTGATGGTATTTGTTATGTGGTAGATTTTTTTTCATACATCTGCTCAGTCCGCATGCCGATAGAGACTATACACTCCGGAAATATACTTGTGTGAAATCATTAAAAACATACATCTAAAAAAGGTTCCAGACATTAATCTAATAATACCATGCTCTACATACATAGTAATGCACAAAATCTTCATATAACTGCATTGAAAAATAAGTAATACAATAGATTTATGCATAGGTTTAATACCTATGCATAAATCTATTGTATTACTTACTTATTTTTCAATGCAGTTATATGAAGATTTTGTGCATTTATGTGTGTAGAGTTTACATATATAGGTACGAATGGTGGTTGCAGTAATTTTGCAACCAAAGTCCTTGAAGTACACACACTTGGTTGCGTGATGCGTGCGTTATACTACCGGCTAACGAACAAACGAGTCTACGACTTATATGTCATCTCTTTCCGAGATTAGTTTTTCTTCTTCGAAAACCTGTTGACGTTTTTTCTTGTACTGTATATATTTTTCTGCATGTGAATTGCTTCATTGCCTCTCTATAGTTTATGTTGTTCGTATTATTACTGGTCGATGTTAATATATATAGAATTTTTTCCTTGCTGAAGCTTTATTATTTATACCGCAATTGACCGTTTCATTTTCAGTCAGAGCATTGTTTTGTGTAAATTGTGAAAAAATAAGAATATTTAACTTTATACATAGTTTGTCGAATTGTTTTGTTTTAATATTTGAAATTAATATTTTTGGTAGTATTTTTTTAAACTTGAATTCAATTTTAAAAGTTTACTGAAATACCCATTTTCTCAGTGAAGTTCCGAAGAAAAGCTGGTAATAAAACGGTTAGGTCAGCCTGTTGTTTTGCGGCTGTGATGTTAAAAATGTGTTGTTCTTTGTTCTGCTTCCCGTCTATATTATTTGGATTTAGTGAAGAAGCATGATGGACGAAAATTTCATATAACCGACCGAATAAAAAAACATCAGATATCTAACGAACATATTAGAAATACTTTGAAATTAGCACTTTTTGGAAACACAAACATTTAAAAAAATTTTTAAAAGGTTCGTCAAAATAGAAATATTCTAAACATAATTATTAATTGTATATGTTTTTTTTTATTGGCTTTAACGGGTCATAATGAATCTGACAAATCTTTGGATCTCGGTATTTTTCGATATTTAATTAATTTCAGCTCTAAATTATATGTGGCGTTAAAAAATCATTTACAAAATGCAAAAATGTTTTGAAGGAACTTATAAAATAATCCAAAATGAATTATTAAAATCTATGTTAGATATTTGTCGAGAAGGAATGTCTGAAGAAGTAAAAATGTCCGAATTTATGTCAGTAATTGATGAAACGACTGATGTTTCAAATGGTAATTATTTATAGGTATATAATTAAAGATAAATTGGTCGAACGTTTTTGGGAGTTTCTGCGCATCACCAAACCATGATGCGAAAACTTTGGCATCATGTATCCTTCGTGAATTAGAACGCCACAAAATTAATGAAACACCGCACAAACTAATTTCTCAAACATATGATGGAGCATCTGTAATCTCTGTTTCGCGTAACAGAGTACAAGCTATAATTAAACAACAATATTGAAATGCATAGTACATACATTGTTATGTTTATCAGTTAAATTTAATAATGATAAACGCATCTATACATCGGAATGCTCGGATATTTTTTTCAAATGTGCAAGGATTATGTAGATTCTTTTCAACTAGTCCTTTACGGATGACTTTATTGGACGAAATTATGAAGAAAATGTTGCCACAATCAGTGCCGACAAGTTGGAGTTTTCAATCAAGAAGTGTTCGATCGATATTTATGTATAGGAAACTAATTACTGCATGAAATAAATTTTAAATAAAGATTTCATAAATAACATTAACACGATATGAATACGATGTCAGCAAAGGAATGTGTAACATCATTCGAAAAATCTATTACGAACATAAGAAAAAATATTTATGAATATGGACACAAAACAAGACAGTTTCCCACCTTCAAAAAGACACATGTATGACTTTGCTCAATTCAAGCGAGAAGCTAAAGAATTTCGCGATACAATTTTATGTCATGCCAAAGACAGATTTCGTTTTGTTGGCCACCTCGTTGCAGCATGCTTACTTTTTCCAGAAAATGTTGAAGAATACAAAATCAAAATTCCCGAAAATAATTTGAAATATGTATGTGAATTATACACATTTTTAAATCAAAAACAATCGCGATCGGACTTGATTCAATGAAAGAATTCACAAAATTACATGCCAGCGGATTACAATAATCTCGTATCATCATTTTTTAAATGTGACGAACTATTAACAGTTTTATTAACAATTCCGATGATTGTTTTTGTATTCTTAAGCGTATAAAAAAAACTTTCTCCTGATATATCATAAATGGAGAAACATTAAATGCGCTTGCTATGTTATACTATCGAGAAAGATTTACCAAAAGGTAATTGACAAGTTTTCTAGAGAAAACGATAGTATGACTTTTTATTTAAATATAAGGTATATATACTTGTCTTGCCTGTAAATTTAATTCTGTACGTTTCTAATTGTATAAATTTTATACTTATTCATGCGTTGATAAATTATTAATATATTTTGGTTTAATATTACTTTTTTTTTTTTTTTTTATCTTGGGATTGATAATCTTAATTTTCAGTTTTTCTGATTGCAGTTTAAAAGGTTCTTGTCTTTGTATTACAATTTGTTGACTTTGATATTATTAATGTTAGTTTGCGATGTTTTGTGAAACAAAAAAAAATTGCCACTAAATGTTTTAATCACGAGCTGCCACTGATGTTCAGTGTTAAAAAAATTATTAAAATGGAGGAAATTTACATTTTCATGATTTTATCAAAAAGTAGTGAATTTCGCTCGTGCATATTTACTTGATGAACGATTTATCTAATTATAATGCAAAACCGTTAAAGAAGATGAAAAGAAATATTAAGTAATTTCACACCGTGTAATTAATAACAATAATTCGTCCACGCGCTAAATTTATGAAAATAACTGTTACGTGGAATTACTATAGATGGCACCACAGTTCAGCGATATATATTTCTAAGAAAAAAAAAAAGTACAACGTTGAGTATATTTTTATTTACGGTTAAAATTTATAATATTAAAAAAAATTCAAATTGTATAAAAAAAAAACGATGACTGGTTTTTGTATTTACGTGTGAACTAAAATTGAAACAGAACTCGAAAATGATATCGTTTAATCACGAGTAGGAACATTAAATAACTTAGTTTAAAAAAAAAAAAATTGCAACGAATTTTTAATAATAACATCGACAAAACGGGCACTCGTCAGAACGAAATTTAAGGAATGAAATGTCCGAGATAAAGCGTTAACGTAAACGATACATAATAAGAAGAGTTAACACGTTTTGTAAATATAAAATAATTTCAATTATAAACTACAGAATTGTTATTTTAATCTTATTTTTATTTACGATTAGTAATGTAATTTTATTGTTTTCTATCGATAATATACGATCGACATTTTTCATGACGTATAGATTAAGTGTAATAATGCATATGCGAAGAGTGTATAAAAGATTGTTCGGCTGCCAATTGGTAACTGTTACTATAGTAACTGTTTTGACATAAATCTTCGCAGGCATCGGCTGGTTGTAAACCGACTTCTTTTTTAATTAACGTGTTACCGACGGAGGTGTTAGGTTCGAAATTGTGATAACAACCGAAACTGATAACGCTATTACGACTACTGCATTCACTGTTACAACTACGATTACCATTTCCGGCTAAGTTACTGCAACTGTTATTACTCTGAACGCTACTGGTATTACGACTGTTATTTCCATTTTCTTCATTCGCAGTTCGGAAATTATTATTATTTGCACATGGCGGTTGTAATGACGTTTGAAAATCGGGACTAGACGAAATGTGCTGATGATGGTGATGGTGATGATGATGATGATGATAGTTGTGGCGATCAAAACGATCGTATGCGTTAATATGCCGTAGTGGAGGCGGTGGCGGCAACGGATGAGTTTGTTGAGTATAATACATCATGTCTGTCGGCATGGTACCGGACTGCGCGAAAACGACATCGGATGAATGTAATACGGTTTCGCTGGAAGTAATGAAAAATATAATTTTTGTTAAAAAATATCGAACATTAATTAAATCATTACGGAAAAAGTAAGAAGTTATGATAAAAATTAGTTAATAGTTTACAGAATGATTTTTACGCTGATATAGTGTGTTTGAAGTATTAAATCGTGTAAATGATTAGACTAATTTTATGTTTATGATTTTTTCGGATTAATCTATTAAAAATTCTTAAAATATCTGCCCGCAATATTCAACGGTTATTACCAAAAACACAACCCCGTAAGATTTAATGAACAGAATTTGTAAAAGTTTAAACTTGACGACTTTTTTGAATATTTTAACATATCCATCCACGGTGTTATAGTCCTGATTTTACTTTTACTTCTCGTTGTTTGTTGACAATCTTTCTTCTTTTAACGCATCCCACAACGAATTATAGCTAATCATTAGGTTATATTTTCCTTTAATTTTAAAGCGTATCTTAAAAAAAGCTGTTGTATGTGCATTCAGTGTAACCCCAAACATTTTTCTAACTGCGGTAACAGTTAAAAATTAATTTATTATCAATCACCCATAATAATTAAGAATATAGTTGAGCTAATTTAAAAATTTTAAAAAGGTTATTTGTTGCTCTTTTTTCGACGTACACAGAGGACTAGATCATCTAGAATATCTCAAATATAGTTTAATATAGTGTATTAAAGGTTTTTTAATAGTCCGGTGAACAGAATATTGTTGATAAGCAGTATTTTAAAATTGTTTATCTGATATTGATCATCTGCTTAATTGTATCTTTCCTAGAAATAGAGGTTGCCCATTCCCGGTATCACGTCCTCGTCGTGCGCCTGGTAACGCTTTCAAGTGGCTAAGAATACGGGAACCTGTTAGCGAACTTATTAATTAATCTCTCGCTATTGGGTACAATGAAGCCAATTAATCATTTAATGCCTATATTTCTTTACTATTCTTCCCGAGGCAAGCCTAATTTTCTTTTTCGAATTTGTTAGACAAAATTCAATGAAAATTAGTGCATCACACACCAGTTCCAGTTTCTGAATATCTTAAAATCTAACTTGAATCATTTATACAAAAGCCACTAAAATACGTAAACAATTTTTCATAATGATTTTACAGCGTATTTTTTTGAATTACCCATATATCTTATTAAAAATATTTTTCATCGCCTGCCTTTAGGGAATTTTTGAAATGATATACAGATCTTGGGTATAAATGCATTATGAAATCGGAGTCAAAATTCATTACCTGGATTTATTTCCGCGTCACTAAATAATGTTGATGTGATTTGCATAAAAACATTTATTTAGTTTCTAGTTTTCACGTCGCGAAAACATGTACAAAGGCGAACATGATAATAAGACATTTTTATAAATAATTATAGGGTGACACAGAGAAGACGTACAATTTTGTTTTACGAAAGCGCTGTTGGTAACACTACTACAATGCAAATTGGGTGCTCCACTATCATGACATCCTATAACGAAAAGGAGCGCGCGTTTTGAGTGGAACGTTATTTTCGGCATGAGTCGATCACAACCGTACAAAGGGAGTTTCAAAAAGAATTCAAAGTTACGTGGTGTAAACCTATACTATCTGTCAATTCAATTTTAAGGTGGGGTGAAAACTTTCGACAGACAGCTTCTGCAACGGATAAAAAAACTTCCTTAACAAAAAAAAACAAAAAAAAAAAACAGTTGTATCCCTACAAACATCGATCGAGTTCGGGCAGCGATCATTCGGAGTCCTGGACGCTCTGCTCGTCGTAGTGCTGCTTCTTTAAACTCGTCGTTTGACCGCTCTAGACTTTTTTGTGGGGACGCCTTAAGAACCGCGTTTACGAAACACGTCCACGAGATCTTGAAGGCCTGAAAACTCGGATTTTGAAGAAATGTCAAATATTCAGCGACCTATGATCGAAGAAGTGTTCGAAAATGTTGTAAAAAAACTGAATGTATTATTGCAAATGGGGGTCATTTAAACGATATTGTGTTCCTCAAATGATTGCAAGCGAATCTCTCGTTTTCCTATTTTTAATGAAAATCTCATTCAAAAATTTTGGTCGAGTAGTTTTTGAATTCTTCAAAAAACAAACCCGTACGTCTTTCCTGGGTCAAAGAGTATATCTTTCTTCTTACCATTTCATACTTGTGATTGGTCTCTGGTTGACTCACAGTCTTACTTCATAATTAAATTCACCTATAATTCGTAGTGGTCATTTTGCCGTGTTTTTTTTAGTAGCTTCTTTTAGCGAGCTATAAAATTCTTGAATATTCTACTTGATCAACTAATATTTGCGTGTATATCTATGACAATTTGTTAGTATTTATTCGATTTTAATAAAGAAATATTCAGTAGCTTAACCTAGAGAATGTGTCTGACAAATTCGTTAGAACATTTCTCAAAAGTGCTTGCAATTAAATTGTGATTGTTTCAAATAAAACAACACAAAAAAAGTTTATTGTGTTGTTAGTATCTTTTGATATAATATATATATATATATATATATATATATATATATATATATATATATGTGTGTGTGTGTGTGTGTCGTCTTATTAGGTCTATGGTGCATTGCGGTTGTTTACTTTACACGTTTTTTTTTTATTATTGAATAGGTTTAATAAGTTTCTAACTACACTGAATACTAAAAACAACATTCTCTGGAGAGTGCAGATACTATCAAAAACCATACGGTTCTTTTCCTCCACTTTGTGACACTGTTACAAATAATTATGCTTACAAAGATTATGGTAGAATTACTTGCTAACCATTATTTTAAAGTGCGTGGTCAGAACGTATTCCTCGGGACTAGTTATCATTCTAAGAAAGTTAGATGTATAATATATAAGTTTATGAAAGATAATCAAATTTCTCCCGGTATTATAAAACCTAGGGATGTTCATGCTTGTATAAAATCTTTAAAAAGTAAAACTTCAGTAGATAACGACAACATTTCCTCCATTTTAATTAATAGATTTCCTTTGAAAGCTATTGTCGAGGTTATCGATATTATAAGTGCTATGATTAAATACTAATACACTACACGTACTCGGAAAAAGTGGGAAAATCATAACGCTTACTAAATCAAGGAAAGATTCTTGCCAAAGATCAACAATATACTACCCATTACTTTACTCGGGTAATCTAAATAAATTGTCCGAAAAATTAATTTTAAGGAGGCTATATGAGTTTGCTACAATGTCTAAAGAACAATTTGGATCGAAGCCAGCTCATTTTACTACCCATCAAATCGTGAGAATCGCAGAACACACTACAGATAACTTCAACCGTAATAAGCATACTGTATTGGTTATGTTTGACATCGCGATGCTTATTTGTTTTTCTCCCATCAGACCGATTTTAATATTTATCTATCGCTGCCCTTAAATTTTAAGAATCCGATTTCAGTATTCCTGTATTCTTATTAACGATAAAATAAACACACACACGCACAAATATGAAACAGTCGATAAACACATGTCAGTATTTTCCAACCAGAATATTATTGTGTTTTGTGATCGAGCATTCCAAATATTTTCTAATTCCAAATATTGTTATTAATTCGTGGCTTAATAAATTCAGTTATTTCCGCTGTTTTACACGAGTATCGTGTCGTCTTTGTTTGAATTAGTGCAATCGATAGTAAAGAAAAAGCTGTTCAATTTTTACGCGATCATGGAATTCTTCATCCTCAACGATGATGCCCTTCCGAACAGTAGGAAACGTGACTGCCGTTACGAAGTAGGTTTAAAAAAATAGCTACAGAAGCTATTACAGAGTGGGAAAGTTATTTACGTGAATTTGGTGCTGATTCGTTACTAAATAACCAAATAATCATCGGCAGTCCAAATCGCGGTGTTGCAATCGATGAATTCCACTTCACAAAACGAAAAAATCAGGTGGGTATTCCCACAGCAGTAGGTTTTTGATGGTTATTGTCAAAGAATGCTTTTTATTCACTGTACCAGATCGCACTGCAGTGAGACTTTGCTTCAGGTAATCCGTGAATGTGAGAATGTGGAGCGAGAAGACTCAACTGGATTCCTATTTATGTGAGTTTGCGTCAAAGGATTTATTCGAAGAAATAATTTCCGATATCGTTGCATTTCAACCCCATCACATTTTCGTTGATGACATAAATTAGCTAACAATTCTTCTTTCTCTGTAGATATATCTTCTACGTTGATTGAGACCATCCTTACTGGTGGCGGTGGTCCTGAAAAGGATCTTTTCATCGTAAAATTTTTTTGCATCCGGTGTTGGAATATCTAGCCGTTTTTTATGCTGTTTCCAGGTGCAACACGTGGAGGTTCCTTCCGTACTGACAGTTCTGATTGATTTATTATATTTATAATTTGTCTATGGCCGCTTTGTAATTATTTTAATCGCTAATTTTAGGTTGACGGTAGCAGGGGCGAAATCTCCATGAATGTGACGCCAGCCAGTGTATACTTTTGTTCTCGTGTATAAATTAGAACAAACGATGAAAATAGAACGCAAAAAGTGGCAAATTTTCAATCGCAATTATTTAAAATATTCGCGGTAATTTACGAAATTGTGAACTAAACAAAATGATGCGCTATAACATACTGCATCTAACATTTAATCAAAGACACATCAAATGGAACTCGTATTCGAGAAGGACGAATAATAATTTTTTGTAAATATAAGTAAGTAAATTTCAGTTTCTTCACATACACCGTACCATACACGCACGAGCGTTTTTTACTTAACTCGAATAAAATATATTGATATATATATATATATATATTGTAAGTTTTATAATTTTCCTGTATTAGACGTGTATATTACAGACATTTAAAAATTTAGTAGTAGACGTTTAAAATAAATATCGCATTACACATTAGCTTAACCGTAAGCTAAACTTTTATTCTTAGTATCGGCAGATATATATACATATACACATATATATATATATATATATATATATATATATATAAAATTATATCATCGGCATATTGTAATACTTTTACCGATTTAGTCTCTGTATGGTCTAATTCTCCAGTATTTATTTGCGATTATTGTGTATTTATCTACTAGTTCATTATTATATTTTATGTTTCTTCCAGCATGTTATTGAATTATCCAATTTATATATCGGTTCTGTATCTCTGTTGGGTTTTAATCGTTCGTTCAATATTCTTAGATTTACTTTATCATAAGTCGGTGTCATAACGAATGCCACTGCAATCGCGTAAATGATTCTTCGACAAATTTATGTAGATAGGTATACATGGCCAAAGCGACCAATGGTACAGCTTCCCTCCCAAAAAAATAGATATTAGGAGTCGTGCTAACAATATTATCTCTTGTTTCGGATGATTTTCTGAAGCCATAGTGTGTTTTTTATATATTGCTGCCATTTTCCATTTGCCATTCTATCTGTTTTTTAATTATGGACTACCGTGTGCAACTAAGTAACGTTATAGGTCTATATGATTTGTAATCATTTGGATCCTTTCCTGGTTTGAGAATTGGGCAAATGTAACGGTGTTTCCATTCTGTTGGTATATATATACATTTATTAATGGCATAATTCATTAAATCGACTAGAAATTCTTTGAATTTTGTTAAGGTGTTTTGTATGGTATACCATCCGATCCTGTGCTTGAATGTTTATTATGATTTAACGCTCTATTTAGTAGTTCCTGCGCGGTAATTTTCGGTATTTCTTTCCACCGACATGGTCATAATTTTCACTCGTTACGCTGTATGGTTGTAGAAAGTCGGACATCCATATTCCTATTTAGGTCGGGAAATTATTATGGCGAAAAAAATGTTACATGCGGAAATATTCCAAAGAATAAATCTGACATGGATAACGTTTGGTCAGTTGCATATAGTATTTTAGAAAGATATATCAGTCAGCTAAAGTAATAAAGTACCTCCGATCGATGCATTCTAATGGTTTTTGTCACACGGAGCAGCGATTTAGGTATTTTCAAGGAAAATTATAAAGTAAAACAGAAGTACAAAAATCACAAGAAGGATTGATATTGAATATTGGATTTGACGACAAACGACGTCTCATTTCTACTAGGCAACAAATGAAAGTAATGAATATTAAATTAAACGATTTAAATAATTTATTAAAATCCTTTTTAGCAGGTAAATTTCATGACGCATGCAACAATATCCATTATAACGGAATTGAGTAAAATTTAAATTCGTTATTCAATCAACACCCCCGAAAATGTAACGCGGTGAGAGTAATAAATCCGAAGACGGTTTCGCATAAAATAACGATCATCGCTAGATGTCTATCCCAAGTTAGAAAAAAAAATGGAAATTGCAAACTCGGATATAATTATGTATGCATGTATATATAACGATACACCTATATCAGGCCACTGGTGAATGAAGCTTTCTCCAATTTTTCGTTGATTGCTGCGCTTTCCTGAACCAGTTGACTCTAGCTGTTTTTACAATATAATTTCCCCATCACGTCGGTGTGTTTTTCCTATTTTCCTCTTATTGACCACAATTGCGGATTTCCATTGACTACCTGCTATAAGTTCTTCGACAATATGCCCAGAAGCTTTTCAAATTGTTAACTACGTTAAAGTCCTTTTTGGTTAAACTTATTTACCGCTCTGAAAAAATGTACACATTCAATTCTTTATAATGTAATCAATTCGTTTCTTGTATACTTGTCTTTTTAATGTTAAGTACTATAATAATTAAACGAAACCTCGAACAGTCGAACCAATATAATTAAAAAACAACTAGAAAAAGGCTCGAACAAAAAACAGGCATTTGTTTTATAATCTATATTATATATATATATATATATATATATATATATATATATATATATATATATATATATATATATATATATATATATATATATAGTTATTTCAATTACGTATCATAACCGGTCGTTAAAATAAAGCCATACATCGATGATAATGATGATAGTTTTCTAGTCTAGTCTTTAATTAAACGCAGTGTCTAAAATTGTAGCGAAGTTTGACCCTAAATATATATACGTGCAAAGAAAAAGGTTCTTTGCAAACATGTGACGACCTTTATTAAAGGATCGCCGAAAAGAAGTAGTAGTAGTAAAAACGAGGGAGTCAGTAGTTTGTGACCTGTTGAAGACAACACAACACGTGTAACGATAATTTCAGCATTCCGCACCACCGTTTAGATTTTTCAGAACAAACAAACCGATAGAAGTTGAATTCAGGAATATTCAGAGATACTAGGGTGATTTGTGAAATTATACAGAATGTGTAGAACCCCATTTCGACCAGTTGACAAATCTTTACTTCGACACACCTACTTCAAACTAAATCCTCGTTATTCCTTCTGATGGTCCTATAATCTTTCAATAATCAACACACATATATATATATATATATATATATATATATATATATATATATATATATATTCAAAAACATGTATATACATATATAACCACGTATATGTGTATATATATAAAATTCATTATTATAATAATAGTAATTTATTATATGACACCATCTGGAGAAAATATTTGAAACAAAACTTTACTTTTTTCGCGTCGGTCATCTTTGCTATGAATTTTTGAAATCTAGTGAAATAAATAATTTACTATCTGTAGTCATCACATGTGTCTGTATTAACACAAATTCACAAAAATGATTCCACCAAATTGGAACAATAATACGGTATTAACAGCGGTAGGTATCTTCTAAATATAAATTTTTCCTGCAATTTACATGTATAAGCTCTTTCATTATAAATATTAACTTTGATTATATTTTTACCAATGTGTTTTCTGAAGAGAACAGTCGTGACATTCGGTACGGAAATATTTGTATTTTGTATTTATATTTAGTATAACGTAGAAACAAATTTATGTCGTAGTAATGAACAACATTTTTTATTTTTAAAGTAAATATCCGACAAAATAAAAATTAATATTTAATCGGATTTTGCCCAGCAGAGTTGCTGGCCTACACTCATTGAATGCGTGCTAAATTAAGTCCCAAACATCTCTTCTTTGTCCTAGTAAATAATACGACTGTTACGACTCCGTGATATTGTTGCCGAACCCATACAGCTAAGATGAGCTCTCGTTTTACGATATCTAAACGAAATTTTATGCTGTCTGTCCATCGTAATGGTAATCGCCAATTTCTTCTGTTTGTTTTTTTTTTCCGACGTGTCGAAACAGTTAAAGAATTCGGTAAACCACATTCTGCCTCGTATAGTTTATATTTTTGTCGGTTTTTTTTTTGTGACGTCACACGGTGTAAACGAAATTGCGCCCTAGCGGAAAAGTGTATATTAACGAAGTGAAATGATAAAATAATAATATATTTTTAATATACTCTTATAATAGGTTTATTACGTAATTATCCATTCTAACTTATTTATTCATTCTTGTATATGACAAGAGTAAATATTTGTCTAAATTTTACGTTAATAACAAGTTCGATATTTTCATATTTATTTTATAATTTGAACTTTATTTTTATATCTAAGCGATAAATATGAATATCTAATTTGACGATATTTTCCGAGAAATTTAATGAAATTTTCATATATTAATTTAATTTTTAATTTAGTACGAATTTATATGTTTTATTAATTAACTACTTTAAATTAACGACTATTGAATTATTACGACCGCTAACAATCTATAATTTATAATGGATATTGTAGAGTTTGACAATTACATTAGCATTAGAAAAGAAACTACAAGGCTTTCTTCAATATGTGGATATATATATATATATATATATATATATATATACACACACATATATATATATATATACATATATATACATATATATATATATATATATATATATATATATATATATATATATATATATATATATATACATAAACGAATATTAAAAATTCTGCGGACAGACAGAATAACGAATCAAAAAGTCTTAAACAAGATGTCAAAAAAAAAAAAGGGAATTATTACAGACCATTCAAGAACGTAAACTTATGGTCATATCCATAAAATATCATCCTTTGCAATTGATACTACATGCAGAAATTGTCGGCAAAAGAAGTGTAGGCAGAAGGAAATTTCAGTAGGTGCCGGATCTCCAACGATGGTGCCCGATATACACAAACGGAATTAAACAATGCGGCCAAAGATAAAGTGAAAATGGCACTACTGATCGACAAACTCCGATCGGAGATGGCGGACATGAGAAGAAGAATTCATTAAATCATATATTGTTCGTCATCATCAGCATCGTGAAATAATAATTCACAACGTGTTATTGACTGCTACGTACTCTAACCCTTTATGTCACACATCAAATTTTGAAACAAAATTTCAAATTTTGCTCAAAATGTGTTTTCAATACACAATAGATGATATATAGTAGTTTTTTTTTTTTAAATGAATAATTTTAAAATTCAGACATTTCGCGTGAACAAGAAAATAAACAATTTTGTTAGCAATCAAATTTCACGCACCTGTATAAAGGACTGAAAAAGTTAATAATTGGTTACGGCCGCAGATTATTTCTACGACATTCAATCATATCAGCTACAAATAGTTTTTCTAAGGTCATCTAGTCGCATGATGAGACTGAAGAAGCGGGATATATACGTTTTTATATTATGTGTCTTAATCAGATATATCACATAACTTCTTCTAAACCAACTGAATTGGTTCTTTTCGCATTTGGTGTATTCTGATTTCGACAGTACGTTTCAAATGCATCGATACATTAAATAAATATACTGATAATGCTTCGCGGTGGTATTATTTGTATTTCGATAGCGGTGCACAATCTTTACTAGGATAAGTTTTTGTATTTTTAATTTATTAATACGCAATAAATTTTGTTTCGATATCCGTCATCGGGTAACCATCGTCTAAGCAGTTTATGTTAAAAACCACAATTACCTACGTACACAACTCCCCCCGTTTACGCAAAACTACTCGCCTCTATCATTTCTGGTACAGACGTCCAAAAGTAATTAATGATCACGAGTGGTTTCTCAAATGTTACATATTTCAAATGCATTATTTCCGAATTGGTCTACGAATTACAAATACCATTAAAATCGTACAATTTCGAACATTTCAAATTAAACATGAAACCTTATCGACACGACGCGAAATACATGTTGAAACACGGCGTACCGGATGAAATATTAAATGAAAGGAGACTAGGCTGCTTAAAACAAAAGATAAGAAGGTGGCTACAAAAAGACGAATAATAAAATAGTGCATTAGTACATAATTAAATTAATTTTTCCTTTCTATCTCATAATCTATAACTGACGTGTCTAACCCGTCACATCTACCAGATGTAACGAATGTGAAAAAAATAAAAAATTTTTTAGAAGAAGTCGATCCAGCGACAGAACTCGCAAGTTATGAATGATGACAGCCGGAAAGCATTATCTGAATCTTCAGCCTTCTAATCGCCGATTGAACTTGCAAACTTATCGTAAGTTTCTAATCTCACTAGGTAATTGCGAGCAGCTCGTTGGATTACCTGTTCCACATATTGTACATGAAGATCTTTATACAATGTGTAAGTGACATACCACATGGAGCGTCAGCTATTCTTTGTAGTATCTTATTCTGATAGCGCTGTATTTTTTTAATGTTGCTCTTAAGAGGAACATCTCCAAAGCCCGCAGCCATATTATTGATTTAAGTATCGCATTGTATAATAAAAGTTTATTTTTAAAATCTAGTTGCAATCTGGATTATAACAACCGCTTTAATTTTGATGTCTTGATATTTAATTCAGTCTTTTTTGCCGTTATATGTGGCGACCATGTTAAAGACTGATCAAGATGTATTCCCAGGTATCTAACAGACTTGAGGTATTGTTGTTCCAACTTGATATTTTTAGTAAAAACTTATAGTTATATAAATACATGTTTACATTTAGCTTCGTTAATTGCTATTTTCCAAATGCTGAACGATTCAGCGGTCAGGTCTGGCGCAACCTCAAGATGGCTGAGTGGACGCACTAGGGCACTCGTGTGAAGCTAGTATTACCGTATCATCGGCGAAGGTTGCTATAAATGTATTTTCCGGAATATCTCTCGTAAATACTGAGTATAGGAGTGGTCCAAGGATACTGCCCTGAGCCAGCCTGAATTTTATGGGGACATGATTGGCAATTATTAATTATTACTCGAAAATATCGATCCTCCTTGTGCAATGCGGAAATTGCCCTCTCTTGATCCATAATTTTCTGAAGCCTCTTTTTGTATTAATTTTTCAAAGACTTTAGAAAACACTGGAAGGAGAGAGATGGGTCGATAAGATGTAATATTTTCTGGAGGTTTACCTGGTTT
This sequence comes from Coronaproctus castanopsis, assembly GCA_032883995.1. Taxonomy (NCBI): domain Eukaryota; kingdom Metazoa; phylum Arthropoda; class Insecta; order Hemiptera; family Monophlebidae; genus Coronaproctus; species Coronaproctus castanopsis. The sequence goes on from CM065053.1 coordinate 251,374,255, forward strand.
TAATATCATTTTAATATTAGCAAATTTCCATAGTATCGAAACACACTGAGTCTTAACATTGCATTATGTACGTATGTCAGAAATACTAGTGATTCTCTTAGAAGTTGCTGAAGAATGTTTGTAGTAATTAGATCATGCCCCGGTGCTTTTTTATTATTCATTTTTTTTTTTTATTATGATTCCTATATCCGTTGGAGATTTAATGAAGGAAGGAAAGGAACAAAATTTAACGCGAAAGAGATAAATATAAAAACAAATGGTGGCCTGCTACTACAAACTGAAATAAGCTGAAATGAGAAAAACAAATATATGACAGAGTAATTGTGAGTGTACATGTGAGTGACTGAGGAACAAAAAAGTGCGCGTGTGTGAATGAAGGAACAATATAAGATTAATTTAGCTCGTAAGGCAAATTTTATAAAATAAATAGATTATAAGATAAATTGTACATTTTGCACAGATTGAATGCGAGAGAAAGTGAATACATATAAATGCGTCGACAAGCAACTGTCTGACGGAATGTAATAATTTTTAATAACAAGGGAGGTGTGAGAGTGCGAGTGTGCATGCATCGATTTTTTTTTATTATACAAATATACATTAAAAATCTATACATCGGATATGCCGGATGTGTATTTGCGGAATATTGATCTGGTAACAACACCCAAGAATGCAACATTCAAAAAACGAAAAAAAAAAGGTTGAATCGTGATTGGACGTGACGACCGAAAAAATACGGGCACTAAATTAATAATAGTACGTAGTTTTAACAATCAGCAAAAAAAACTCGATTGCATAAAAGCCACTCATCTTTATAATAATGAAATGCTCAAGATAAAATACGACTATTATGAAACTAACGTGAAAACATCTTTTTGAGATGAAAAATATTTGCACTTAAAATTTCGCGACATCTATTAGCTACAACAAACTTATTCTATATCAGACAATGATGAAATGATTTTGGTCTGATGTAAGCTAAACCGAGTACTTACGGCGAGAAAGACGGCAGAAGGATCAATAGCTCGTATCAGGGGCGATTTCTCAGGGGAAGTTAGGGAAGTCAGAGTTACCCCTAAATTTTTTCAAATCAAAAACTTTTTTTTGTACATTATAATGTTTAGGCATCAGGATTAATTATATTTACTTTAAAATTTATCGGCGTTTATTTTCGTAGTTTCGTCTCCGCATACGTTAAATAATTTAGAAAATGAAAGACTACTTCCCGTTTGAAACTTTTCCACCTATTCCTTTTTGTTCCTAATATATTTTTGAAATGTAGTGGGTCACATCTTAGCAGCCATTGTACAGCTGTAACTTCGGAAACTTTTGTTTGTGCTAACTGCAAGGGAAACCACGCTTCCAACTCTAAAACATGCCCTATATATATCGACAGACTACATAGGAGGGTTCCGTCGTTCTCTAATCCCCGTGTTAATGACTTGCTCAATAATAATAACATTAATATTAATCATAACTTTAATACTACTAATAATAACTTAACAAATAATAGTAATAATAATAATAATAATATCAAAACTCGACAGAAAAGCTACTCTGAAATAACTCGATGTAATAGTAATTCATCCCATGTTAATGACTCATTAAATCACACAGACTCATCAGACCTGTCAACCATTTTTACATTAATTAAAGGAGCTGATTTTAATAAATTAATGATTGTTATTAAAACTATAATTACAAAACAAAATGCACTCGCGAATGCAGATAGTTTCACAAAAATAGCGGCTATTTTAGAAATAATTGTAGTAAGTTATATGTAATTTTTTTTTTTTTTAATTATGTAATATGATTAAGTTAGTTGCCTGGAATTGTAATTCTATAGTACACAAACTAGCTGAGCTTCATGAATTTGCTATTTACAATAGTATTGATATCATTGCTTTATCCGAGACTAAACTGAACAGTAAAACCTCACAGTTAAATTTCCTAGCTTTGATATTTGTAGAAAAGATGGGACGCGTTATAGTGGAGGAGTAGCATTGTTGATTAATCAACGACTGAAGTATGATATTGTGCCAATGCCCCCATTACATAGTATTCAGGCTGTTGGCATAAACATTTATTTAACCACTGCTGGTAATACTCATAATGTAAATCGCAATGTAGAAGTTGCTGCTATTTTTGCTGTTTATAAACTGCCTAATCGATTGACTAAGTATAGGGAAGATATTTTATCCTTGATGAAGACAAGTAAAAAAATTATTTTAATCGGCGATTTAAACTCTAAGCATAAGTCTCGGAATAATTTTAATAATAATCAGGCTGACAACGTCTTACTTAGTACTTCTCTGCCAAATAATATACAAATATTACATACTTCCCACCACCTGGCTCTCGACCGAGTATTATTGATTTAGTTCTAGTGAAAAATATCAATACAACGCTGCCAATTTAAATTAACTGTTTATCCTCCGGTCTAAACCCAATATTTATAATCGTCAAAACTGGCAACATACTGCAACAACCAGTACGTAAAACATTTAATTTTAAAAATACGAACTTGAATTTAAGCGTAATATTTCTGATAATATAAACTTAAATCTACCTATTTCTGATACTGACGACATTGACCACTGTCTCACCACTCTGACGAACTTGATTCATGAAGCTATTGCTCTTTCTGTTCCTATTAAGCAGAATGTTTCCCCTATATCTTCGATCCCTTTATATATAACTTCCATAATTAAAATCAAAAATATTGTCAGAAGATCCTATACTAAAAGTCGTTCACGTACTGATTCACAAAATATTATTGAGGGATACCATTCGTCATAACGCTGTACCTAGAATTTCTTTAGGAACGTTATAGGTTGTAGGTATTGAATTAGAAACAGAGTATGGTTCAGTTACTTTGCTAAGCGTTTACAGATCGCCGAAAAACATAAGATATTTTATACATGACTTAAATTATCTATTTAATAAATTCAATAATGTAATAATTATAGGAGACCTAAACGCGAAACATAGTGTGCTTAATAATCATAACAATAATTTCGCGGGAAAATTATTAGTGCGTGCCTCATTAAAACTTAATTTTAATATTTTATCCCCCGAAGAACCCACTTTTTTCCCAGACTGGCAAAATGGTAAACCTAGTGTAATAGACTTAATATTAACAAGACGTTTTAATAAAATTACTATTCCTGTTTCATTATCGTGTTTATCGTCGAATCATAACATAATGCCTGTTGCAAACGCAGCCACATTACAGCAACCCATAAGAAAAATATTTTTATATAAACATGCAAACTGGTCTGAATACAGACGAAATATTGAGCAGGAATTAAATCTCCGCGATATTTTTGAGAATGATACCGTATTAGATGAAGGAATCACTAAATTTACTAACGCAATCTTGGCAGCTGCTGACATAAGTATTCCTAAGAGAGCATCACATATTTTTTGTAATAAAAAGATTAACGTGCCTAATTATATTAATAAAATGATCTCTGTAAAAAATTATTATAGGCGTCACTCAAATAAAAGCAAATTTACGGCCTCATACAAAATATTAAGAACTATATATGTCATGCTTGTCAGACTTACAAAATTTTTGTTAGACAACTGGAAAAACAAAAACTGGAACAATCTACTTGCGGCCATTCCACCTGGTACTAACAACCTTTGGAAAATAACTAAGCACCTAAATCGACAGGTATTATCACTACCACCACTATATGATTCGATCAGGCAAATATCCGTATACAAAACTGAAGAAAAATTGGAGCTACTTGCTTCGCACATTTATAATATTTCGGATAGTTGCGGAACTAAAGTCCCACGAACGCACTATTATAATGTGACCAAAACAGTTAAAAATACGATAATAAATTCAGCAAATGTACATCTACATGCAAACACTTTCACTACGCCTGTTGAGGTTCAAAATTACATTAAACAGTTAAAAAATAAGGAATCATGCGGTGACGACGGAATTTCTGTGGCAATGATTAAAAATCTACCGAACAAAGCCATTATTTATTTTACTAATATTATTAATAGTATGTTCAGGTTATCTCATTTTCCCACAAAATGGAAAATTGCTAAAATTATAGTGTTGCCAAAACCAGGTAAAGATAACAGTAATATCAATAACGTACGGCCAATTAGTTTGTTAACAAACTTAAGCAAAATAGCGGAAAAAGTGATTTTGCGCAGGCTACGAGTTTATTCTGATTCAAATAATATTCTAAGAGATGAGCAGTTTGGTTTTAAACCTAAGCATTCTACGGTTCACCAGCTAGCTCGGATAGCGGACACTATTACTGATAACTTTAATCTCAACGGGAATGCTGTTAATCGATGTTGAAAAAGCTTTTGATACAGCTTGGCACGACGGAATATTATATAAAATGATTAAATTCAAATTTCCAATATTACTTATTAAATTGATTAAATCATACTTAAGTCAGAGAACATATTACGTTACGAATTACTTCGAAAAATCGCCAATTAAAACACTAAATGCCGGGGTTCCTCAGGGAAGTATACTCGGGCCTTACTTATTCCTAATGTTAATGAATGATCTTCCAGAACTGCATTTCGTTAGTGCCGCGTTGTATGCTGATGATCTTGCTTTATATACATCCTTTTATAGGACAGATACAATATATAACCGATTGCAAAAGGCTGCAATTAAAATATTTAAATATTACAACAGATGGAACTTAAAATTAAATGAAGAAAAATCAGAAGCAATTCTATTTACTCGGAGACGACCACTACCGCTAACTGAAATTACAATAAATTCTAAAAGAATTCCTTGGGTCAAACAGGTTCGGTATCTAGGGAGTTATCTTAGATAGCAGATTAACTTTCAATAACCATATTACTTTCGCTATAGATAAAGCGCATAAATCTATGCATACACTTTTTCCATTATTTAACAGAAAATCGGGTCTTAGTTACGTAAACAAAAAATTAATCTATACGGCTGTTATACGCCCTAGATTAACCTATGCTTGCCCTGTATGGTCATCAGTGTCTGATAGTACATACAGGAAACTACAAGTAGTTCAAAATCATTGCTGCAGAATTTCGTTGAATGCAACGCGATATACTAAAATTTCTAATCTACATGATCATTTAAATATCCCTTACATACATTCGTTTATTAGTAAAATCTCAAAAAAATTTTACGAAAACTGTAAAACCATCAAAATAAACTAATACGTGTAATAGGAAATTACAATATGGAACATCTACGCATAATACGTTATACTAAGTATAAGCATCGTAGATTAAAACATAGATTTTTGTAATTATTAACCTATTGTTAAGTACAGATATTTTAAGCTAAATTATGTCTAAAAACACTGCTTTTCGTTTTGTTGATTTATTGACTTTTTAATTTTTGTTACCTTCAGGGTGTGTTTTTTTTGTAGGTTTTTTTTTTCATTTTTTCCTGCGCTATTTCTAAAGTAATTTCAAAGTCTACTATAAGTTTTGTAATTATACATATTTAGAATTGCTAAGGTTTATGTATAGGTACTTAGCTTTAAGTTATGAATGAAAATTGTTTTCGGTTTATGTTTAAAAATATAATAAAGATTTTTCATTTTCATTTTCAAAATATTAAGAAACGATTTTAGTTCGATATTTACTAAATGAACATAATAACGAAAAGTTTAGTAAAATAATTTCTAAACTTTCTGTTAAAAATAATAGCCGTTGGAAGATATGTAAACAATATACACAACATCATAAAACACTTCCCCAACTCATGATCACCATACTAACACATATGTATATAATATTACCCATAAAGCAGAATTGCTTGCTGCACGCTACCTTGAGGTTCTCAGCAGAAATATCCATTTAGCTTCAAGCTATCAGAAGGTACATAAAGTTGTCAGCAGATTTATTGCATCACCTCAGATAACAACTAATATTAAATTAACTTCTCCCAAAGAAGTTTTTACATATGTAAAATCAACAAAGAAGAAAAGCTCGGTAGCTCACGATGGTATCCAATCTACTGTCATTAAAATGCTACCTCATAAAGCCATCGTCCAGTTAACTAATTTGATTAATGCAATGTTTAAGTGCTTCCCTTCTAGTTGGAAAGTGGCTAAAATAATTCCAGTACCAAAACACGGTAAAGATTGCTCTCAGATAGACAATATCCCTCCAATCAGCTTGCTTAGCAATCTTGGAAAAATCGCTGAAAAAATTATTCTGAAAAGATTATGTGACTTCACTAATTCTAATAATATAATACCTAGTAGTCAATTTGGATTTTAACCAAAGCATTCCACAACACAACAGATAGCAAGAGTTGCTGACTCTATCGCAGATAATTTTAACTTCAATAAACATACTGGGATGGTGTTATTTAATGTGGCAAAAGCTTTCGACACAACCTGGCACGACGGTATTAACTATAAAATGATTGTTACCAGGTTTCCGAATTATCTAATTAAACTGATTAATAGTTACTTAAGTAATCAATCATTTTATACCATTATAAATAATGCGAAATTAAGTAGCAAATCCTGTTCTGCCGGCGTGCCTCAAGGTAGCGTGCTGGGGCCATTCTTATTCACATTTTTCATGCATGATTTCCCGCATATAAATAACATTGAGGTTGCTTTATACGCTGATGACACAGCGTTGTACTGCAGTTCCTACAGGCCAAGTACTATCAGCAATAGGTTACAATCCGGTGTTGATCGTGTAATTCAGTATTTTTCTAAATGGCAAATTGCTCTTAATTCTTCCAAAACGAAAGCAATTTTCTTCACTCGTCGAAGACCGTTTTTACCGACCAGACTTCACGTCAGTGGCGTTAATATAGAATGGTCTGACCAGATACGCTATCTTGGTGTCATTTTAGACAAGAGACTAACCTTTTCCAAGCATATTGACCATGCATCATTGAAGACAAACAGAGCAATCTGTTCAATTTACCCCATTTTCAAACGTAAATCTCACTTAAATATTTATAATAAACTAATAATCTACAAGTCAATTATTAGGCATATTTTAACATATTCTTATCCAGTTTGGTCTTCAGTAATGCTAGTTTTAATAGACTACAATTAGTCCAAAATCGATGTCTTAGATGTATTCTCAATGTCCCCGTATACGCTAAAATTTCATATATGCATAGTGCTCTGCAGATACCATATGTAAACGACTATATCCTCAAACTATCCCGAAAATTTTTTCTCAATTGTAGTTTGTACCGTAATAATTTACTTCTAGCAATAGGAAATTACGATTCCAGGGAACTAAGTATTAGATACACTAAGTATAAGCATCGACGCATTAAACATAATCTATTATTCTCATAACGTTATAATTTGTTTGCTTTCGTTTCCATTACTTATAAATGATATTACATATTTGTTATATAATTAAAGTTATTATTTTTTAAATTACCGCTTTTCATTTGTGATGGTTTTTTGTCTGATTTTTCCATCGATACTATTTTTATTTTGTATATTTATTATTTACCAGTTTATATTATTAGAATTTTTACTTTCATAAATAGAGGGCATTTGTTCCGGTACATTTATTAAATATTATTATAACTTTTTAATATAGTGTCAAATATACGCGTTTTTACATTAATATATTTTTTTTTATTAATTAAATATCTCTATTATAGATATCTTAACATTCGCGATGCTGAAAGAAAAAATTGCCGTTAATTGTATCCGATACATGCTCGGTTTAACAAGGGGATATCTAGGGCTGCAGCTCATGGCTACATTCCGTTGAGATTTTTTTTTTACATAGCCGCGAAATTTAAACAAAATTGAAACATATCCAAAAGCTATACACCACAAAAACGTTAAACCTACATAGCCCAACTAGTAATAATCTTAAAATCCGTTGAACCCACATAATATAACGCGTCATTAATCCTAAAACCATAAATCCAAAAACGTAAACTCCAAAACGTTATCCACGTAGTCCAACTCGCTGTTGAGCCGAAACTGTGAATTCAAAAATACCAATAGAGTCCAACTCGCGAAAAGGTCGCCTGATTTAAAAAAAAAAAATTTCGGCTGTTTTGCTAAGTGCGGAAATATTATAAACTAAATACCTCGAGTACTTTAGTTATTTTATATTAAAAGAGATGTCAAAAATGAGCGTAAAATTTATTTTCGATATAAAGGTTTGAACTAAGAGTTGGGTTATGTGGGTTTAACATCTTGGGGTTTACTACGGTTTTTGGGTTTATGGTTTTTGAATTAATGACGAGTCGAGTTATGTGTGTTTAACGTCTTGGGGTTCATGGTTTTTCCCTGATAAGTAATTAGTCCCATGTCTCTGAAAGCATTCATCCGGGCCCGATCCGATTATATTTTATCGAACGACGTTCTTCTTCTTATTTTTGTCGTGTTCGGTTCGTTAACTTTAATTATATTTCATCCCATCAGTATTCAGTCAGAATTCTAGCCTCCATTTGTCTCTATTTCATCATCTCTGACTCCGTTCGAGCACGTGTTCGGTTGATCGTTGGCATATTAACCATTTCTCCTTATATCCTATATTAACAAACTCCCTCATTCGTCAAAAAGTGCCGAAAAAATGCTCGTTATATTATTTTTAAATATCGTAAAATAAAAGAATATACTTCAGAAAAAATTCAAATTTGGAGAATGCTACAGAATATATAATAAGACTGCAGTTCTAGAGCGATGGAATAACGGAATAATGATAGGACGGAGGAAGATAACCGATCTTCGATTTGCACATGATACACGGGAATATAGAGGGAAATCTACATAGGCTACAAAGCATTAGTATACAATATTGATCAAATATAAATAAAAATAAAACAAAAATAATGATAATCGATCAACGAAATATAAATAATACCACCTTACTGAAAAGGTACTCACCGGCTATTAAACTATGGCGAGTGTTATGTACAAATAAAGGAAGGTTCGAATGTGAAATAAATCGAAAACAAGATTTGGAAGGTATACTTTATTAGGAAAAATGTTGAAATTAAACTTGTCCAAACGCTTGGGAAACGTGGACATTAAAAAATATTGACAGAAAAATAATCTACAGTTTTGAAATATGAAAATTCCGTGGACAGCAACGTGTACAAATGAATCGATGTTACAAAGAAATCGGTCTCACGCAAACGTTATCAACGATTGTCACAATGAGAGTGCTCGGACACATAATGAAAAAACAGGAAGAAATAGAACGCGCAATGGTCATGAGTAAAATTAATGAAAAACGACCACCTATGATATGGGCAGCTATTGCACTACATACAGAGGATCGTGAAAAATGGCGAAAAATTACAACATCGGATTAAATGTTATACCCTACTTAAGTTGACGACTATAGATGAGATAATTGATTAAACAAGTATTGTGCGCGAGATTACGTACAAATGTACCTCGGAAGTTCCTCAGTTATCGTAGGAAGGTATCGGGACTAGAATTCATGTATGACGTATGCATTCTACTAAGTAGAATATATCGATCCTTAGAAAAGAAGGAAATCATTCCTTCTCCTAAATTTAGATTCCGGCATAATCATTCAAAACAATTCCACCGTGTTGTTGATAATATCTCTACAACGCTAGAACGGAAACAATATTGTTCAGCTGTGTTTCTTGATGTTTCACGGGCCTTCGATCGCGTCTGGCATTTTGGCCTCCTTTTCAAACTGATGGATATCATTCATCCATCATACTATTTATTTATTTATTTTTTGGCCCAGTTTTCACCCTTTGGCTAGTTTAAGACTATAAACTTATATTATTAGTCTTAATAACATTATATAATCTACGCGCATCCAAGAAGGTAGAGTCACAATAAGACCTTCAAGTTGTATTGCTAGCGTATTCCCTTGTCGATAAAAGTTCAGACATAAAGCTGCCTCAATTTTTTTTTTTGGGCAGGACCAGATCTGATGTTCGATGCGATCTTCGATATTACATATCTCACAAACTCCCATTCTGATGATCCCCAATTTGGCAAGATGACTAGATGAACAGTTATGACCACTCCTTAGTCTAACAAACACAGGTACAAAATCGTTATGGAGGAGATCCCCATCTCTAAACCAGGGCTATTTTTAAATTGTCTTTTGAATATTGACATATTTTTTACCTAACCAGCTTTGAAATTCGAAATATGATTGAAAGGAATTGTCTTTTGAACAGTGGCATATTTTTTACCGTTTAATAAGCTCTGAAATTCGAAATATAATTGAAAATAACGGTACAAAATTTCCGTAAGCTTCGATATTAACTGCCCTCATTGTAGTTTAACGTGCTTCTCAATAGCCGGAATTAGATCCGATCGAGTAATCGCATCCGCTATCTCATTTCCACGGACGCCACAGTAGGCGGGGGACTCACTTAACTTCACCTTAGTTCCACGCTCGTAAAGTTGCCAAACCCACTGTCGTATTATTAGCTCTAATATACTCATTGAAAATTCCGGGAGTCTAAATAGTTGTAAAAGAACATTCATAGAGTCAGTGAATATTAGGATATTTTTTTCTTATATAATCTAATAAAAGAAACGGCATCGTATATGGCATACATTTCCATTTAAAAAAAAAAAAAAGTTGAGCTTGTGTATGGTATGCGGAACAACTTAGAGATGTTTCTACTGCGGTAAAAAAAAAGCGGATGTATATCTCTTTTTAGAATGTTCAATACAGCCATTGGTATAAGTAATTTCATAAGCGTTGTACTCTTTCCCCAATACTGACTCGACAATAGAATTGGGGAGACTCATCGGTGTACTGAAAAAGCTAGTATCTACCTCTAATCTAAACTGTAGTACTTGGAAGGAAGTCTTATAGAAGGGCTCTAAAGACGTCTATACTAAACTTATCTCGTGCAGTTCGTGACGACTATGAATGAGTGGAGGTAAATTTTTACCAAGCCAATATTTATTATAGCGAGCTTTGTACATACGAGTATGTTGTTTGTTGATTATGTGAAGGTAATACTGCCTGACTCTAAGGTAAAATTTGCAGGATCTAAATTTCAAAAGGGAGGCTTCGCAGTTTCTGCCTATAAAATATTAATGGGAGTGGAGCGCATGGTGCCCAAACATAAGCGAAAGGCAGCATTCTGGGTCAGCTGTAATTTTTACTATAAAATCATATCTACAAGACAGATTCTTCTGATGGTGAAACCAGCTCGCAAATCTATGCTGTCTAAAAGCAGCCACATTAATTTTACTCTGCGTGAAGGGCTGACGCCATCGGTCCACCTAGATGGGACATCCATCCCCCAAGTTAACCATGTTAAATATCCTGGTTTGTGACTTGATAAAAAAGTTACCTGGAGTCAACATATTACTAATAAAATTAAGGATGTGCGGAAGCGATATAGTCTGCTCGATTGCCTTTTTAGAAAATAGTCAAAGCTATCGGTTGAGAATAAACTATTATTGTACAACTCAGTCGTAATAAAACCGATTTGTACTTACGACATTGAACTATATGACACTGCTAAGCCTACAGTCGATGGAATCAAAAATCTTACGTCAAATTATAGACACTCCTGGGTTCGTGACAAATCAGTCTATACGTTCCGACAAGCTCTTTTTCAGCAGACTAAGAAATGCCGCTAAACCATCTATTCGACAACTAAACAAATCGTGATATTAGCTTCATCGCGTCGGTTGAAGAGAAACTGGCCAAGAGACAGTCTTAAAACTTCTTCCTCCTCGCATTCCTCCTAGGTATGTCCTAAGTTGTAGTCAATGGATCCCTCAACAGTATCTGATTCTATCCTGTTCCTTCATCGCATTTACTTATTATGTTCAGATTGTAAAAAAAAAAGTAAAATATATGACGTACGCGATTTTAAAGTGTACGCAATGAGTATATCTTAAATTAATTAAATTGTCCGTGTGAAACAGGTACAATGCTAGCGCCTAACAAAAACCCTTGAAACACGCCTACTAAAACAGTACGTATTTCAAAATAGGCATTCTCATAACTTGCTTAGAAATATTGATGCGCAAGGTAACGACGAATGGTATATATTTATACGCCGACACCCTTTAATCTCAAAAGTGATTCGAGCTGATCATATATTTAACCTCATAAATATTTTCTTCATTCTGGTCTACGCGTCACAGTCGGGTATTATAATATTGAGCGAGAAATCAAATGTAAATATATAAATAAATAAGTGAATAAAACGTAAATTCCAGGAATTAAGTGGCGAAGGGAAAATATCGGAAGCGAACCGCGTATTTTTCCATGCGTTGTGTGTTCAAAACCTGAAGGTCAATATCAGTTGGCTGATTATCTAGGTATAGATTAGGACGAGCGGGATAACCATATTTAATCCTGCATATATTTAAAAACGATTTTGTTAAATAATGATAATAAGGACGAATAATTATTATTTTTATCGTGATTTCTTATTACTATTTTGCGATACATTAAAAGTTTTACTGCGACAAAGGATTCGTTAAATTGTTGATTGTATATATGGAAGAAGTTAACTAAATTTTGTTTTAGCCCCGATAGAGCGACGCAAATTCTAGAACGGTCTAATTACCCTGATGTTAAAAAAGTTCATTGCAGTCTAACAATTTACTACGTCATATTAACTGTTCCTTATTTCATCTTGATGTATTATTCGTGGAATTATTTAAATGATCCGATCTCAGTTAAAATTGTGGATTATTAAAAATCTCTGATTATCGCCCGATATTACGAGTCTAATAAATAAAATGCGTCCACAATTTAACGTTTTACTTAGTCATTCGCTTATAACGTTAAGAACCGCGAATGAGTTAGTCAGGGGCGATTATAAGGAAGCCCCCTTCCGAAATGAAGTAGATTCCCAAATTCAGTGACCTACGCTTGAAAAAGTTTTTGAAAATTTTGTAAAGACTGAATGAATGTATTGTTGCAAATGACGGTCATCTGAACAACATTGTGCTCCACAAATGATCGTAACCTAATCTCTCGTTTTCCTATTTTTAAATAAAATTTCATTCAAAAATTTTAGTCCCGTACTTTTTGAGTTATTTAAAAAACAACTCCTCCGGGTCACCCTATATATTTAATTTATTATAATAAAATAATTTTTTACATTGTCAAACATTCAAAATGATTGCGTATGTGAGACTCTTTTATTTCGGATAAGTGTTTGCGAATGGGTCTCATGTATAATACGAGCAGCCATCTTGCGCCTCCTCCAAAGATATAACTTATATCTGCTACTGGAATTAATATTCGAATAAAATTAATAGTTCTGGAAACCGTAAGTTGTCGAAATGAGATATAGTTCAGTTCATTCAATTTCAATAAACTCGTCAGGATAAAATTAAAATTTGTCATATTAAATAAAATTTAAAAAATCGACAATTCCGTCTAATAAGTACGTCTTAATAGAAACTGAAGTCAAAATTAACAGGAAGAAACGATTAAAATGAGCCTCGCGATGTGTGTCTCTCTGTGTATATGTGTAAGTGAGTAAACAAATACCGATTGTCTCCTTACGACATCAATGAAATATGGTAATACTGGCTAAAATCGTTTGTGCACAAAGCAAGAAAGCCGCCGTTTCATAATTTCCACAGAAATTGTGTACAGTTTTATTAAATTTTTCATTTTAATAATAATAAAAAATACACTTTTCAATGTTTTAAAGGTTTTTTCTGAGATATTAGATAATTGCGCACAATTCGAAATTTTCAAATTTTTTATTTTAACAAGAAGAAGTATAATTTTAAATGCTTAAGAATCTTCGGATGCTCTATTGATAAACAGCCCTATTATTCGACAGCGATCATCCAAAGAGCAAATCTCTTCAACTTCTATCACAATTTTCTCAACTTTATGCAGTTGACTCCAACTCTACTAAGAAAAAGAAAAATTGAACAAATCACTATAGTCCAGTAACCTTCAAGCTGAGCTTGTCGCAAACGATAGCGCTCCTCCCTCAATAAATCAAATATTCTAGCCGTTAAAAATCAAACTCCAAGCATTGTTGTCTACAAAGTCTGCTCCATCCACCGAATTTAATTCGCATGACGGTATCGTACTAGCAGTCTGGAGAAACCTTTCATTCCAATACATTCACCGTAATTCGGAGCTTTAAAATCATTGTATTCGCGTTCATTTTGATCAACCGTTCTCGCTCTCTACCTTCCGCCACAGAAAACTGTTACCCAAGCTGATTTTCTAATTTAATTCAACAACTTCCAACGTCATTTGATTTCAACTAATACGTTAAACTATCTCGATCTATGCGTTCTAAACCCACACACTATAGTTCTGAATATCACACATGATGTATTTTAGACCTAACTCCAAATAGGTAGTACTTTAATTATGTTCCATCATGCAAATCTCGCAGGTAGCGATCACGTTCCCATGACAGTCAATAAGATCGTCAAGTTAGTGACATCAAAAATCCTTACACCCGCCGAAATTACAGGAAAACTGACTGGTCTCGCTGTGTGGATCATAGTCGTACTATCCCGTGGACTTATATATAGATACTAATTGTATTAATTTAGTTCGGCTCTTCTCAGTACAATCCACTCGGAGGCTGGTCCCTTGGTGGACGACCAAATAAGGTATTCGTCTTAGGCAGTGCACTGAAAAAGTTAAAATCCGCCCATATGACATAGACTACAGGAAAGCTCATGCGAAAGCCAAATAGACAGTTAAACAGGTCTTGTGAAAATCATCAAAAGATTTCACTTCCACTATCTCTACATCAACTCAAACAACAAGTTAACTTTGGTCAAAAATCCGTTCTTTAAACCCGCTACTTATTTGCTTCGGCTATTAACACTGGTAACTCCCAAACTAGTAATCCAAATAAAATAGTAACTGCTCTCGCTAATCACTTCCACTTTCATAAATAACTTTTTTGTTATAGACCATCCTGGTAATTGTAGTAACGAAGCATACAATCAGACTATTAAAACTATTATCGGTCATTAAGGGTACAAAAGATGTTGCACCTGGTTGTGATAGTATACATATTTCTATGATCAAAAACGATCCCATTAAGACTGCATTAAGACTGCAAGTTTTACTGAAAATATTTAATTAGATAATGACCGAAAATCTTCAGTGTGGAAATCAGCGGTAAGTATTCTTATTTTGAAATCCAGCAAAACTATAACTAATATCGCTAACCTCTATGTTGTGTAAAATTTTCTAACGACAGAGAATGTCGCCTAAACGGAGTATTTGATTCAGAAAATCTTCACAAGTCTCAGTTTAATTTTCGAACCGGTCGCTTCACATTACATCCATCGTATACTCTTCTAAACGCTATAATAAGAGTCGTCAGTAAAACAAATGGTTTGTCAACGGCCTTTTTTTGACCTTGCTCAGACGTTCGATAGAATTTATAGATTAAATATTATGGCTCAACTTAACAATTTAGAGACAATTTGGTGTCACTTATTAATAATTTCCTATCTGAGTGAAAATAATTCGTTCAGGCCGGGAAAAATTCTTCTTCGTTTTACTCATTAAAAATGGAGTTCGACAGGGGTCCGTACTGAGCCCGCTTGATATCGCTACCAGTGATATTCCCACTGTTGTTCTACCACGAGTGGTTGCAGTGCTCGTTGTTTGCCGACCACCATGTCATTTTCATCAATTGCAACAACATAAAAATTGGAGAAAAAATATTACAGGAAAATATATAAAGAATTTCCGAATGGTACGGCAAGAACAAATTCATTTTTGTCAAATTCGAAAATGCCATCGTTAACGTTAAGTGCGGTATCCGTTAGGCGGCTATTTTCCTCTACATAACTTGTTGTACAATGTAAGCAGCGTACAAATATGGCGCTAGCGCAGATAGATAACCACTCGGTAGAACTGATTGTAATCGTTTTGTTGTCACGCACAATGCAGCCCCCGCCTGTTTTTGTAATATACTACATTGTTACTAACGCGCATATGGTGTTATGCGTGGTGGTTTGCCATTGCCTTTCACGCGAAAATATTAACGCAATCATAACATATCTAATACTGGTCGCAGTTTTACGTGTTCGCTGTCGCGGACATCTCTTTAATAAAACGCTATCGTGGAAAACCCGTATAATTCAAACGTGGCTCGAAATACTATGAGTCGATTAAACAGGAATATAGTGTGATACATCTACTGCGAACGCAGTGAAAAATAAGTTAGCGCAGTTTTTGGTGTTTTCTGTGTTCACGTAAGCAGCTTAGAGTTGAACGCTGAAGTACCAATAGTTTCGAAATGTGAGTTTGGAAGTGTATGCTATTTGTGACCTAGACAGCAAAGAAAGCAATAAATTCTATATTAAAGTAGACGGTGGAATGATAATCTATCAAAAATATTACGATTTTTCGGTCATATTATGCTGACTGAGCACTGAATGCAGCGATTAATAATTAAGGAACAAATATTAGGAGCTCGTCGTCGTGGCAGAGTACTCTCTAAATGACCGGACATGATCAAAAAAGTACTTGGACTGTCCTTAGTTGAATGTAAACGGCAAACTGCAGATCGGGTACAATGGCGGGAAAAGAATAAGTCTCTACTATATATATATATATATAATATGGTCACACATACCTTGGGGAGATTACGACTATAAAAGAAGAACACTTCCTATTATATTGTACACAATTTTTACGTAAAATATGAATATATACGAAAGATAAAATTGGTGGTTTAACTTCTGCCCAATAATAGTTGAGTATATATGTATATATGTGTGTGTGTGTGTTTGTGCTTATATGAAGAAAAGTTTTATATATGAATAAATACTTAAATTCCGACCGACTTTTAACGTTCATTTAGATATACATTTTTACAGCGTTAATAAATATAATTACAAATTTTCATTTTTCTTCTTTAAATATAAACCTCCTAAAATCTTTCTTACGCACAATACATTCATATACATATAAATTGCGTGCGTAGTGCTAGATTACGCAGAGAGGGGAAAGTAACTTTTCGCTAAATAACTATACAAAGGAAATAATTTTAAAATTCTGTCTTCATTTTTTAAAATAGTTATTAAAAAAATGTCTAAAAAACTCCAAAAATTATTTTTAAACGGGAAAGGAGTTAGAAACAGGAAAGAAGTAATATATGCCAACGATCTAAACGGGAGCAATATGTACATAATGTACATACTATATATATATATATATACACCTAAACGGTATGAATAATAAAAACAAAACTACTATACATACAAATTTATATATATAATAATTTTTATATATATAAATTTATGTGTGCGTGTGTGGGTGTCAAAATGAAATAAACTACGCTTACCTTCTGTGTTGCGGCGTTCTATCTCGCTGTCTGCGATTTTTGAACCAGTTACTAACTTGCGTCAACGTCAGACCTGTCGTAGTGGCCAGATGACGTTTTTCATCCGGCGACGGATATCTGTTCCGTTCGTACGAATCTTTTAAAGCTATTCGCGATTTTTCTTTGAAACAGTAGATTGTTTCTTCGCCGTCCCAGATGGTCTTCGGTAGTGGAAATTTCTTTCTTAATCGATACTTATCGACCGCTCCTAGCGGTCTATCGCGAATTTTTTCGGCTTCGTTATAGTGCGCTTTAAACCATAATTGTTGCAGCTGATTATGATGTTTCGGATCGAACGAATGATTCTCTAGAATCGAATATAATTCTCGATATAAATGTCGATTAAACGCTACTATAGCTCGCGAACGTAAGACGGTTTCGTCGTTTTGAATAAGTTCGTTTCCCGGTAATGACCATAGAAATCTAGCTAAACCGTCTAAATCGTTTGATTTTTCTAACGTATCGCAAATGCAAGCTACCTGCTGTACGGAAAAAGGCGAACATTTTTTCCCCGCGTAACCGTTATTAGCGTTATTATTATTATTATTATTATTATTATTATTATTATTATTATTATTATTATTATTATTATTATTATTATTGTTGGCGCTAGTAATAATACTATTAGCCGTACTCTGATTAACATTACGATGCGTACAAGAAGACGACGGATGATAAAATATACCGTTACCGTCTGGAACGTAAGAATTAACGGTCGTCGATACGTCGTCCGGAGTGGTGGTCGACGATAATTCTTGACGGCTATAAAAACTATGGTACTCTTGATGATTTTGCTTAGTTAATCGTTCCATAACAACATCAGACGACGAAGACGTTACCAGACCATTCGTAGGATTAGCGCTATCGTTTCGTAACATTTAAAATATATGAACGCAATTCAGATCGAAATTATTACGTCGGTTTTTTTTTTAAACTCCGACGATTTTAACCGAAAATATAAACCAAATTTAAAACCGAAAAAATAAACCAAACTTAAAACCGAAAAAAAAAAAAAAAAACACAATAAAATGGGTTTCTGACCCATCCGGAAAACAGGCTAATAACGCGACCGCGCTAATAGAGAAATATAAGATACGTAAGATATACAACTAAAAGTAGAAGAGTATCGCAACCGGTGTTTCACACTCGGCTGATGACGCAACAACGAAGATAACCCCTCTCAGAGGAGGAAGTTCAATATTTCCTATTGGAAGATGTTCTGCGGCGTATATAACGCTCCGATTGGTTGATTCTTCTATCCAGTATCTATCAGCTATCTTCGGGGGTACCCTATAGTGATGTTCACACCTTATTTTCGAGGAGCCCTATATTCTGAACTTATTTCGTACGAACGTATGCCAGAATGTTTATTCGTATAAAACACGTATGTATATAATATATATATATCTTTTATATGACGTATTATATATATATATATTATAAATATATTGGTAACAAAACTGCGCTCTTACATAGATATATATGTATCGAATAGTGTCTACGATGTCGATATTTTTTGGTGCAATGGCAAGGTTATACTTTAACGTCAGCAGCCTAATTTTACTATACACACAAACACACACAATATATATGTAATATTTATTGTAGTACATTAACACAACCTCCCTTTTATACATGTATATATATATATATATATATATATATATATATATATATATATATATATATATACGTATGCAGAAATCGTACGATAAAGCCCGGTGCCCGACTATAGAGAAATCTTTTTCTTTTTAGATTGTACTACATTTCCTGAAGGATGCTTACACCGGAAAATTTCGTTCGCCTATTTCGGTAATAAGCAGGTGTGCGAAGAATCGAGTGAATACATCCCTCTAACGCCGGAGATATCGAATTACTTTGATTTATACGGGCTATGCGGAATTTTCTTGGAAATTTACTTATTTCCGACTGGGTTAATTCCATTACCGAGACACCTTTGAGTCGACGAAAATGATACATTTGCATTTTTTTTAACTTTTTTACTTTTATTAGACGTTATAAAAAAATATATCATTTATTTGTTCATTTTTTTAGGGGGGGAGGGACTTCGGACAGCGAAATAGCGATATACCTTTACCGAAAGACAAAAGAAACTTTATTGTTTACCGCTATTCTCTTTATCTCTTTATTGTTTGTCGTCTTTATTCTATCTCTACTACCGGCTAGTCCATTTAATAGCTTCAGTCCGAACGGCGGTAGTTTAAATAATTTTTCGTCATTTTTAGTTGGACATTTTATCGAGATTTCGAATTTAATCATTTTAGAAATATATATTCAATCTTTCGATTAAACACAACTAACCCTTTCAATCACACGTGAAATTTTAACATCATCGCTTCATAGATTATTCTAGACGATTTTCAATAGGTTTATATAAATATTATTAGAATTAAGACGTTTCACGGTCAAACAGAAAATATATAATGGTGTTTAGTATTAAAATTTTATGTACCATATAGTGGACATCGTGACTTCGCGCCTTCTCTTTCACGTCTCTACATTTGTATCCTCTTATTTATACGAGTTGTTGAACTTTCGAACGTAGGCTTAGTGCCATTTATCAATATCCGTTATTTTTGAATATACGAGAACTATAGCCGCATCTAATATATATTTTCTTTCATTAAGCGTCTTTTCTCATCACTCGCGTATTTTTTATTCTATCTGTCCTTTTTATTTTTTTCTATTCTTCTAGAACATCGTATTTCGAACGCTTCAAGTTGTTTTCGTCTCCTTTTATTTACGGGGGTCGAAGTTTCTCAGCCATACACGGGAATACATACCTTTGTTAATCCTTCGTTCGCTTTATTCTAGACCGTATTTTCTGATCGCGTCTTCTGTTAGTAATGAACCGAGATATATCTATCGTATTATCTAATATTATTTTTATTTCTTTATTATCCTCCATTTTATTACTGACCGCAGTTTTTTTCTTGTTTATCGACGTATGTATCATCTGAAACAACGCAATAGGTTTTCCTTTCGGATAGCAATTTGATCATCTACTCGCTAAATAAGATTCTATTCCGGGCCTTCGAACACTGATAAATTATCATTATCACACTTGCGAAGAGGAGAACGGGTTTATCGGAAGTGACATTTCTAAATCATGTATTCTTCGACTTTTTTTATTTTTTAAATAAAGCTTATAGATGCGTGCAATCTGTTCGGTTGAACAATAGGCAGCGTTTTAAAAGCTATAAGAAACGCTTCCTAACGGTCGCTATCCTTTAATTGATCTTAGGGCTCAACTTGTACAAATCAGAATCGATTGGGGCTTGGATAAATTGATGTGTTTTGCTTCCCTAAGCGGGATAAAAAATTAAAAAAAAAAACGCAGAAAAAATTGGTTAGGTTAGATTCAGGTAGGTTAGAATCAGTCGGGTTTATTTCGGCTAGTTAGAAGTAGAATTAACGAGAACTTTCAAAAATGGTTTCCGCGGATTTTTAACTTCGTTATTCGTTAAAAATAGTAATTTTTGATATTTAAAAAAAAAACACGAAAATCAGGAGTGTACAAGTATTGTAGGAATCTATCCCATACAACATACAATATAATATTATATTATAATATAATATAATATACGATATATAATATAAACTAGTTTATCGCTACGGGACTGCGTTTCTTCAGTCGTTGGAATTGCACGCAGCTACGTAGGACATTGACTGGTAGTGAATTGATGTGGGTCTGAAGTCGATGCAAGTATCTTTCAGCGCATCTTTTGACTACCACTTTAACAGACGGTATACTGAGATCTTTGTATATGTCGTCATTGCGGACATACCATCGCGCTGACACGATACTCCGCAATACTTTAGATTGAAATTTTTGTACTAAGTTAGCGTTTCTCGTTGTACCCCAAAACTGGATACCATATCACCAGATTGGCTTCAAGACTGTTTTTTATAAAGTAATACTTTATTTTCATTGGACAGTGTTGAATATTTTCCCATCAGTCGATACATATTTCGGTATGTAATGTCGAGTTGTTTTTACGTTTGGCAGTAACATGATTACGCCAGGTAAGCCGTTTATCAAGGTGTAATCCAAGATATTTTACGTTACACGATTCGGAAATTGTGTGTCCATTTAGCTTAATCGGTAAATTTTTGCTTTTATTCAGAGTAAATAAAACTTGCTTGCATTTTGATTTATTAATGTTGAACTTACACAGTCTAAACCACTTTTCTACGTGTAGTAGATGATTTTGAAGTTGTTCGGCCGCTAAATTATTATCACGATGAGTCGAGAAAATAGCGGTGTCATCGGCAAACATAGCTGTGTCTGTATTTTTGTTAACTGGAAAGTCGTATGTGTAGAGCTGGTATAGTGTCGGTCCGAGTACACTGCCTTGAGGTACTCCCGATTGTATTGAATGAATTCGTGAGCAATTCCCGTTAACATTAACATGGAAATATCTTTCTGTTAGATATGATTTCATTAGCTGGTAGTATTCGTGAGGTAATTTAAGTTTTAATTTGTACAATAGACCAACGTGCCAGACTTTATCAAAGGCCTTTTCGATGTCGAGAAATACCGCTGAACAATACTTCTTTTCTTCAAAACTTTTGTTTATTATGTCGACTATTCTATGTATTTGCTCAATGGTGCTATGGTGATTCCTGAAGCCGAACTGATAGTCTGGTATCACTTTATTTTCTTCAAGAATTGGTTTGATTCTCCTGAGAAGGAGTTTTTCAAATACTTCGGTGAGAACCGGTAACAGGCTAATTGGCCTATAAGAGGACACTTCATTCTGAGGTTTACCCGGTTTTTGAATCAATATTATGGAAGCAAATTCCACTGCACCGGAAAATATCCCGTACGAAGAATTGCGTTAAAAATGAGTGTTATTAAAGTAACAGCTTTCTTCGGTAATTTTTTTAGAATTTTTGGAGTTATCAAATCGTGTCCGGCAGCTTTCTTTATATCAAGTTGCTGTAATTGTGCATTTATTTCCATAGGCGATGTTAGTTTAATGGGGAGTGACATCTGAAATGGTGTTTCATGATATTCCATTAATTTCTTTTAATGAATAGAATTTCCATTTTTGTGTGGTTCGAAAATTCCTGCTAGGTATTCGGTAAAGACATCCGCTTTTTCTTGTTCAGTTCGTGCCAATTCTTTGTTTTTCATTCTTATCTGATAGGTGTGATCTGCTTTTATATTTTTTATAGCCCTCCACAAGCTGTAATCAGTTGTTTTAGTCGGAGTTAGATTTTCTATATACTCTAGAAATGTTTCGTTTTTTAGTTCTAGAAGTTTTTTTTTTTTTAATTGTCCAGCTGCTCTATTTTGGATAGTTTTATTAACGGGATTTCTATCGACCTGTCAAATTCTTCTCAATTTTCTTTTCTCCGAGATCGTATTCTTTATTACTTTCGGATGTTTTCTTATATTTATTTTATCTTAATTTACGGGCGTGGCTAAGTATGCAGACTTCTGAATACACTTATTAAGGTTTTCTATAGCTATTTCTATATCTGTTTGTGTTTTCAACCGGACTTTCAAATTAATTTCGCTTTCTACAAACTCTTGGAATGCGGTCCAATCGGTGTTCTTGTTAGATAGTACTAGTTTTGTTGCTATTTGTATTGTACTGGTATTTATGTTTAAAATTTTTGGTGAATAATCGGAGGTAGCATTCAGAGAGGATTCGATTAATGTTGGTTCTTATTAATTCCGTTACTGATAAGAATATGATACTACATAAATTTTGTGTTTCTCGTATAAAATTTTTTTGATCCTGCGCCAGGTTTATAAGACGTATATATAATATCTTTAAAACGCTCGAAATGCATTAGACAAATATTTTTTATTAAATAAGGCGAATTAACTACAATGTAGAATTTAATTTATTTTATATCTTCCTCAATACAATAGAAAATATCAAAATAACCTTTGATAAGTACTTTTGAAAATATCATGGAAAAATTATATATACAAAACTTGACAGATTTGTTTTGCTTATAAAGCATAATGTGTCAGGTTTCTGTGAGTCACCCTACATATATATATATGTATTTGAGTTATAAATAATAATTATATCAGGAGGGTTATCTATCAACTTTGGGGCGGATAAATCCAGATAAAATTGATAATGCCTAATTTAGACCGACGATAACTACTATTATTAATAGATAATGAAGAGATCACCTTCATTGTTACAGAAATGTTACAATGTAGTATAGGAACTAGTATATATATATATATATATATAAAAATTAATTTGGTCTTCCAGACTGAAAAAGAGACGTAATCTACAAACTGACTACGAGACAGTAAGATCTTTACTTATCTTATCAAAATGCATTTTATTATTCTTAAGCTAAGTGGAAATATTTACTGAAGGAGGAATACGAATTTATTATGAATGATCTTTAAATGTATATACTAAATGTTTCGGCTTTTATATTTCTTTATTTCGTTCGTTAATTTTTAATAATAAATATCGTTATAGTAGACAAAGTGTGATTATTAAAAAATTTAACCTTCTTTTTTTATCAGTCCCTCCGATGCGATAGGCTTAAAAAACCTGGAACCTACCTAGACCACCTATTATATATCTTAATACGTAGACGTGTACATATGAAATATATAACATAGAGATAAAATGATAGATAAATGGATAGACAGAGAAAGTTATAAAAATAAGGGCAGAAATTCTTTGACACCGCTCACGTAACATTCGTTTTAGCGTGAAGTTTTCGACAAAAGGCGCTGTTGAATGCTGATGGAAACGTGAAGATTTAAATCTGCTCACTGCCGATAGTATTTTACTACTAGACCGAAATATATATCGTTTAAATTAAACACACATGTATTCTTCATTCGTTTGATAAAGAAGTTAATCGCTGACGACTATATTGCCAGCGTTTCGCCTAAGACGTCTTTTTTAACTACTAAAATCAATCCTTCGTATAGAGTGACCCAGAGACGACACGGAAGGTTTTCTTTTTTGAATAGCGCAGTTAGTAAGACTGCTGCAATGCAAACCGCCTACTACACGTGTAGTGTACACGCGAGAAATTCGTTTTGTCTAGTTTTAGTTATTCCTATAACGAGAAGGAGCGCGCGTTTTACGTGGAACGTTATTTTCATTTTCGGTATGTAAGTGCAGAGTTTCATTCGGAGTTACTCAATTTTTTTTTTTTTGCGAGGGTACCTTAAGAACCGCATTTACTGGAAAACCTGAAAACTCGGATTTCTAAAGAACTTTCAAAAATTCAGCGACCTATGCTCGAAAAAGTCTTCGAAAAATCGAAGAACAATCCGTCAACATTAAATGAAATACGTCCGAAATGACGAATAGCTGGGTCGTATTATTGCGCCACGACTGTCTAGAAAAATTAGGTAGAGTGCCTACAAGATACACGGATAACAATTAATGAACGCTAAAGTAAGGAGAATGTGTGGTGAGATGGATTAATCAAAAGTCCATAATTTCACGAGCTTACGATAAAGAAAAAGAATTTGTATGTGTATGTGTGTGTGTGTCAAATGAATACATAAATAAAATATATTAGAAAAAAGATTTTTATTATAACGATAAATTAACAAGCTTCTTGAAATGTTAAGTATCTTATAATTTAACAGCTTACTTATATTTTAAGTATGGCGTTAGGCTACAGAATAAACAAACGTGTACAAAATAAGTAACCTACGCCTAATTCTACAATGTTTGTACTTAGTATAATAACGCGTGGTGAGACTTAGCGTATCGTAATCACGTATTTTTAAAAATATATATATTATTTAAATTGCAATCTGACTGATGTAGCCAATAAGTAACTGGGATATGGTTCATAACAGGATGGGAGTTTTCGTTCACCAATGATACTCCTAACTACCTCTCCAATCATTCAAACCGGTGGGGAAGGTCTAAGGATGTGCAATAGTTTAATCTGCGAGATTCATTGACGTGATCTAATAAATCTACCGCCAGCTGGTTAACCTGTACAAGTAACCTTTAATCCCGAAATACTTCACGTACATTTAGTACTTTTAGGTCTTGATGGAAATTATCGTTTCGTATATACTAGGTAGCGCCGGCTATTATGCTTAGTATTTTGGATTGTGATCGCTGCACTATTTTTATATTCGATATCGATGCTGTCCTCTAGAGTGATATATGTCCATACCGGCTTAATAATTGCCCTGTATAGAAGTGATTTCGATTCAATTCGGAAGTTTTGCCCAGGAGCCAGTACATATTCCGTAATTTCTTTAAATTTGATCTTGATGTGTTCGTTCCAGGTCAGGCGGCGTATGTAATTATTTAATATATTCCGGCGTATTTTACAACTATCGTAAAACTTTTTCGATAATTTACCAATATAAGAAGGTGGATATAAAAAATGTTTAATCCGAGTGCGTATCAGTAATTTTTGTATATCTGTGACGATTTAGTATATAGAAGAGCGATTTTGAATCGATTGAGAAAAAAAACAAGGTAGTGTAACTATATTCATAACTTGCTAAAATGTTCAGAAAAAAATCTTTAAACTGTCGAGGATTTTAAATAAACGGTTTATTTGATAATAATTCCGAATTATTGCTAATCGCCTCCGAAACGAATTCCCCTTTCGCCTTCAACAACATTCTATACCGCCGTGTATTTCTTATAAACGCTTCGTCGCAACCCGTAACGAAGACGTATAATAAAATACAAAACCGAAAAACTTTGAATATTTTAAATAAACGGTTTATTTGATAATAATTCTGAATTATTGCTAATCGCCTCCGAAACGAATTCCCCTTTCGCCTTCAACAACATTCTATACCGCCGTGTATTTCTTATAAACGCTTCGTCGCAACCCGTAACGAAGACGTATAATAAAATACAAAACCGAAAAACTTTGAATAGCCAACTCAAAGATGACCAATCTGCCTGTATTACCTTCGCCCGGCCTGGAAAAGAAATGATCCAAAATGCTCTTCTAATCGGAAATATCACTTTATTAATCGACCATACGACAATAAATCAATCAGCTCCATAAATTCCTAAAATCCGTCTCATTACTTATACGAAAATATCCATCAAACAAACACGGAATAATTGATTATGTTGTAATTACTTCTCATACAACGAGAAAATAAGCAATCGCCGTTATAGTTCAATACGCGGGATGTGATAGCAAAATGAAGAAAATTGGAAAACATCTCGGGACAACCGTCATCTGCTTCGTGGATACATGAAACTTGTTGATAAACAATTGAGAAACAGCGTTCTGCGTACAGTCGAGGAGCATCCAGCCAGGATCAAAAGACTGAATATACTTCCAACGGATAAAAAACCGAGTTACATCTTATTGAAAACTTTAAATCGAATTCAGAGTGGAACAGCGCGTGTACAAAATTCAACCTACCTAGGTGGGGGGGGGATAATCCAACACTGCGAATGTGTTGAAATTCAAAATAACAACCACCCTTTTTAACTGTAGTATACAATTGAGAAATTTTACTCCGTCGAATTATATAAAGATATTAAACGTTAACTTTTCTAAAATATTAAAATAGTCGACGGATAGCAATTCGAAAATAACAAAGTAAAAATTAAAACATTTCGAAACTTTTTTTTATTTATTTATTAAATTAAATAAAAAAAGAAAAATATTTAAACTTCTTACAGAACAGACGTTGAAATATTGAAAGATCTGCGTGATACCCGAGAAGACAACATTCGTAGAGCGAGGACAATTATTTAATTTATATCGCGGGGAAACAAACTATAAGTAATGTTACGTCTGAAAATAAATTCCCTAACATAAATAACACCGTTAACGTAATATGAAAGAACGAGATCGGCGCTATTATTCAATTTAGAGGAATTTTTCGTGTCAAGTCAAAAATTTGAATATATCCGGTGAACTTCTGGCGTTTATAATACCATAGTCGATTGGTAGTGACTTAATAGATATGTTAATCATTATTTTTAGGGTTACTTATTTTGTTAAATTATTATCCTGCACGAAATAAGAATGTGCCGACGATGCTGTAAATTTTTGTCGAGACAGATTATTATTACGGTGATAATTATCGTTCTAATTACCATTACTGCGATCTTTTTTAGAATTTTTTTATACATATATACATGTGTATAAACAGATGCGAAGCGATATCAGAACGTTCAATACCAATCTAATAAAAAGAAAGCGGAGGTCCGACAATTTTTAGAAGAGCATTGTCAAAACGAAAATAAAAACTAATAATAAATAGGCAAAAGGTAACGAAAGAAATGGAAAATTACTTCACTCTGATATATATATATATATATATATAATACAAAAATAGAACCGATTACCTTACCGAATAAATACAATCGAAGCGGTAATAATAATAATAGAACCGAAAATATCTTAGAAATAAATAAAGAAGTTTATAATAATAATAAATATTAACAGAAATGATTAAGTACGGAAACAGTATGCCGATAAATAGGATGCCGGGGGGGAAAAAACAATATCCCAAAAATGGACAGAAGCGAAAATGATCTTAATTCATAAGAAAGGAGGTACGCAAAACCTTGATATAGACCAATCAGTGCATTATCCCAAGTGTATAAACTATTCACTCGTATAATAGCAAATAGAGTATGAAAATGCATTGTATTTAAATCAGCCAAGAGAGCAAGCAGGCTTTAGATCCGGTTTTAGTACAAATGACCATCTACTGACAATTAGAACATTAATACAGAAATGCGAGGAATATAATATAAAACTGTACATGGAATATATAGATTTTGAAAAGGCATTTGATTCAATAGAAATATGGGTGGTAATAGATGCATTATATAGTTGTGGAATAGTATATACAACTAATCAAGAATATCTACCAATCTGTAACGATGCAGATAACATTATAGGACAAAGAGCAAAAAAATGAGAAGAGGGGTACGACAAGGAGATACACTGTCACCGGAACTGTTTATATTAGAATCTATATTCAGAAAAATAGATTGGAACTCATAAAGTATAAAGATCGACGGAGAATATCTCGATCATCTTAGATTTACAGATGATGTACTGATACTAAATACCGATGCTGAAGAACTACAAGGGATGATAACGGAATTAAATAGATATACAAAAATAAAATAGGATTAAGAATAAATTTACAAGAAACAAAAGTAATAAGTAGCTAAGAATAAAAATTGATGGCATAGATATAAATGAATACACATGCGACACACAGGATTAATGCCAGCAGAAATAAATCGCAGAATATATCACGGGTAGCTTTTGGAAAATTAAAGAGCGTACCCATAAACGAAGAAATACCGATATGTTTAAAAAGAAATTATGTAATTAATATGTTTCAGCAACTCTTATGTAAATGGCTCGTAAATATGGACGTTTACAAAAACAAAATTAAGGAAAATAAAGAAGACGCAAGTAGCGCAAGAAAGACTAATATTGAACATAAAACTATCTGACCGAAAGCCAAATAAATAGATAAGGAAGAAGACTGGACTCCACGACGTTGTGGAACAAATAGTCGAAATAAAGTGGTGATGGGTCGGACACATAGCCCGAAGAAAAAATAACAGATGGACAAAACGGTTGTTGGAATAGTGGCCAATTGACAAGAACAGAAACAAAGCTAGACAGCTAAATTGTTGGTGTGATCACTTGAAACGAGTAGTCGCGGGAAACAATTTGATAACAATAACTCAGGATCTTAATAACTTGGGGAAAGCCTACGTTCAACAGTGGACTGATATAGGTTGGAATATATATATATATATATATATATATATATATATATATATATATATATATATATATAATGAAATATATATAACATTTATATAGGAGGAGCGCATTTTCACACTTTTTGTCCTTACAAAATTTTAATCCCTGCTGTTGATTTAATAAAAAACGAACATTACTCGGCGAATGTCTTTCTTGAATGTAAAAACCGGCAAATAATTTTATATAACCGCGAGACATAATCAATTTCAAAGGGATATTTTTGATTTTTTTAGGTTATTTTGAAAAAAATACCTGACGTTGTTTATTATTTAAATTGATCCTATACTACTCAAATTATAATGGAGACAAAAATATAAAAATATAATAGCTTAAAAATTGTACATGGTTGAAAACCTTACTACGAATGAATGGTAATTAAATTACAAACAATCAACGTGAAATGTTTCTCGATTAAATGAATAATTTTAATTGGAAAAAATTAGTGCTTTTTAGTTAGTAATCATTAATTAAAAATAACACACGGAAAATAGCCGTCGTTGGGCGGAAAATTAATAATAGGATACCATTGACATTATATGGGCATCAGTTAAAATTGATTTTTTCTTTTCTTATAATAGGAGAGGGTTTTTAGTGGTTAAAAATCCCATTTGGAATTTAGCAACACTTGTCTAGTACAAGTGGTACTCTGAAATATATATGTATACATCAGTGTCTTTTGAATATTTTCCCCCTCTCACTTAAAAAAAAAAAGAGGATATTACTTCGCTGCTATTTATTGTCCACTCAGGTGGACAAATTTTATAAAAAATAATAATCATAATAATAATAAATTCGTAGCCTATTTTTCATATTTTACGTTGTCTCACATTTGTTGATAATTATTGCAGGTAACGTCAAATTTTCGATATTTTGTATCCAATGTTTTCCTTTCCATTACTATTATTTCTTCTACCGGCCCCTGTATCGTATTTTAAAATATTCAATATTTTGATTTTCTAGTAACATCGCCAGGTTGCAAATTATTAAAGTAGAACCGTAAACTTGGTTGATGGTACTGTCGTCATTAATTCGAATTATCTTAAATAATCGAATTGCCGTGCTTCTTAAAAAGTAAATAGCTCATAGAGTACAGATTAAACATACTGTATCTTTCCAAATAAATCTGAAGCAGACTCGATAAATAATTTGTATATTACAAAATTAAATCTTTCCTAAATCTCTCGTTAATTTTTAGATTTCCGATGCTAGTGTCAGATTTCATTCATTCTAGAAATCCAATTATTATAAATCACAAAACGCCAACGTTCACAAATTACAATGAAAGTAGCATCGTCGATTAATGATTTGTCTTATCCAAGCTTAATGTATTGACAACTTTCCAAATGGGACATTTCGATATAACCTTATACGATACTTTAAATTATTAAATTAATCTTCTTCAAATTGAAATAGTATGTCAATTCCTACGGTCAAAAATTACAACTAATCTCAGCATTAAAGGAACAAATCAACGGTTACGACTCCTATATGTTCAGTATGTAGTTTGCAGAAATAAAATTATGTTTATGGCTCCTGTTAATGGCTACTGAAATGAGGAACTATAATACATTAAGGGGAAAATTAATCTAGCCAACGATAACCGTAAATAATATCTCACACAACCTAATTTAATTTATAAAATTAGGATATCTGGGGTAAAGTTTATGCATCGGAGAGGCTTAAAGCATCGTTCCGTAAGCCTTATAAGATATTGCTTAAGCATAGATCTAGCTCGGCTGTTCGTGATATTAAGTTTGATTAGCAGCTGCAGTTCTAACAGTTTTCGCGTTGATTGCGATACTAATAATACGTTAATTGCTCTATGTTAACGCATTTTTGTTAAGTGTAAAAGAAAACTTAAGCACATGACTTATATATGTGTTCGAATCGGTTAATTTCGAGTATTACGATTCAGAAATTATTATTACAGAAAAATTTACTGATCATAAGGTATGTAATTTTTAAGTTGGCGGCAAAAATCGGTAAGATTGTTCTATTACTTGCATTGCTATTTAGTTACATATTATCAGTAGACCGATAAGATAAGATAGTCTGACGGTTTAATTTTAAATTATCAGCGTAATCACTTTTAAAACGTCATTAAATAAATTTTACATCTGGTTCGGTTTATTATTATTTTCTTTGCCTTTTTTTTTTTGTTTTCCTTTCTTATTAAGATTTTAAATTTACTCGCCCAAGTTTAGGGGCTCATCCTTGTTCGTGGGTTCACTGACCTTCTTAGGGAGATCTCAAATTTAACCAATGAAGTAAGAGCTCAATTTAATAGCAAGAGCGTAACTCAAACCAAGAAGGAGAATATTCTGAAATCGACGCTCACCTGGTAACGTCATTAGCCATTATCGAGGCACTTAAAGAAATCATCACTGAAAAACAGACTAATATACAGAATGTGGTCAGATCTGTTCTCCATACCAATGTTTCTTCAACTCAACGGCAATCTTATAGCAGTGTTACTGCTAATAAGAGAGAAACCAATGAAGTTATAATTAAAATGGATAACATGGAAGAGTTTGACAAGCAATTAAAGACAAGAGTATTCCCGGCTAAAGAAATGGTGCAAGTTATCTTTTATAAAAAACTAAATAGTAACACCACAATAATTAATACAGCAACGAACCCTACAATTATAGTCTTCCAAACAAATAACTTTGTTCGGGAAGATTTCAACACTTATTTCATTGGCACATTTGGCTCGCCACCAGTCTCTTACGAAACTCCAAAGACCAAAATGAAGTCGTGTGTACATAATATCAGCAACTGCCTGAAGAGGAACGTATCCGAATAAAATGAAAATGGGAATCGCTAATATTCGAAGATTCACCGAACCCTCGACTCTGCAAGAAATGCAACCGATTTCGCTACTCTGAAAAGTTTTGTCTCGTCCAAGATAATTATTTACAATTTATTTCGAAAGACAAGGAGTTTATCTGTGTTAACTGCCTATATAACTCGATGGCTAAGTCGTCCAACTACAAAAATGTTGATCTTGGTAATACAGACCATCATCAACAAGTATATGGCAAGCGTGGACCACACCACCTCAAACAAAAATTGTCTGTGTTATGTTAAAGCGGTTCAAAATTTGATATCTACGACCAACTTTGGATCTTAGACTTACATATCTTAATGTAGGTAACTCATATGCTTGTCAGCTCCTTTTCTTAAAGAATGTAGTGGATTCTAGTAGTGACCTGGCAGTTATTGCCGAACCGTATCTATACAATGATGCTCTCTCTGTTCTCTATCATCTTATTTTGTATTATAGTAATAGAATCGTTTATAATATAGCTTGTTGCTCAACCAAAACAACGTTATAGCCATAATTATAAACAAATACTTGTTCCTTGCATGCTATTTATCCCCTAATAAGCCCAAATATAATTAACTGGACTTTATGGATAGAACGATTATATCCAACTGGAATTAAGTCCTATATATATATATATTATATATATATATATATATATATATATATATATATATATAATATATATATATTATTGCATAAATATAAATTATAATTCTAGATCATGCGGCTATGACCGTCCTAAATCAAAATTGGTAGTCATTGAAACCGAGGTTTCCAGATTTGAATGTTTCTTTGCTAAACAATAAAATACATAATTGACCCACGAATTGTTTAAGTCAATACGTATGTCACGATTTATTTGGAACCCGTTCGCTGGTGTGACGTTACACAAACATCTGTTTTGAGCTCGCTGAATAATCAAAACGATTAGTCGAATTTACGCAGCCCCATAACTGGATGTCATATGTTCAAATTGACCTATTTAACTGGTTATATATTATGACTTTATCGGATAAGTTGAAATTTGTGCAACGTCCTATAGTACATTTCTCGTGACTTACGGGGAAATGTATTTAATTTAATGTACCTTTTGGTTCAGACGCGAGCCTAGTTGCTGAATCTGTGCTTGTGATTACAACGTTATCAATATATATTGGTAGATGGGTATGTCGTCTAAGAGCAAAGAGAACATGAGATAATTCGTGGACGTCGGTATTCCGAATATACTATGGTGCTCCGACGACGTTGCGCAAGACCTTTGAATGGAAACACGTTGGATGATTTCCAGTCTGTAGTTACTGGCTGTTTCACAGGTTTCAACCTCATACGTTCGTATAGGTTTAACTTTATATATTATTTTTAACCGATAAGAATGAGTTCCGATGTATTAACCAATACTCCGCAGTTTGTTGTCAAATTGCTTTCTCTTGGCTGGAACATAGTTCTTCGAGGTTAACCTTTGATCCAGGTGTCATTCTAGATATTTTACAGACCTTTGGGATTATTTTATCGTTAAAACGGATTGTTGCTTTTCCGTTAATTCTATTTAGCGTAAATAAAACCTGCGTGGATTTAGATTCATTCACTCTAATTTTCCATGATTTACACCATTTCTCTATGTGATTAATATGAGCTCGCCTACGTTCAGTACCAACATTATGTTCACGATGGCTTGATAATATTACCGCATCATCAGCGAACATAGCTGTTCTAGCGTTAACGTTGTCCGGAAAATCTGAAGTGTACATCTGATATAGTACCTGGTACACTACCTTGAGACACACTAGAATGTATACTATATATATATATATTTGAGAATATGCCATCATCGGTATTCACCTGAAAGTAAGTATCCGTCTGTTAATTTAAATAGCGTATAATATTGATTTGGTTTTTCTTTAGTTTAAATAATAAACCTGTATGCCGTATTGTGATAACTTCGACTATTAGATGGATCCGTATATTATTCACTCTTGAAGTATCGGCTTTGTTCTTTTCAAGATAAGTTTTTCAAATAACTTTAAAGTAATGGGTAGTAGAAGACTGATAGGTTTGTATGATGGTATAGTTCTGCATGAACATCTCCGAACGCGAAATACGGGAAGAGAATAAATTTAAGCGAACGATTCGTTTGAAAGAAAACGTAGAAGACTAAAGTGGACGGATGAAAGAAGACGAAAACATTCCGAAAGAAGGAAAGAGTATCGAGCAATGAAGTAAATGAAAGGGACATAATTTGAAGTTTAAAGAATAATGATAATAAACATGAAATAAATAAAATAAATAAAATTCCCTCGTAGACGTGTTTATTTTATATTTAATTGGCATACTTATTTTAAAACTATTTCTTTATTTATCGTAAAAGCAAAGTAAATTTAAGATTTATGCGCGGCGAATTTCAATTGGCCGTAACCGAGAATTGCTGTCTTTTATAATTATGGCTAACTATATGAATCGCTAGTGTAGTTTTACGCGAATGACAGTTAATAAGTAGATAAAATATTATTTCATACATACACACACACACACACACACACACATACACACACACACACGAATAAATTTCTTCGGGTCTAACGTAACATCTCTTTAAGACGCCGATTCATTTGTGAAATATTTTTCACTTACACTCGTTCATTTATACATTTTAGTTTACCTTAGTAGTAATAAATCAATTTCGTCCGTTTGTTTATATTATATACGCATTGTACACGGCTGTTATTTTCGGTGTTTTTCGTGGTATTCGTTATTGTAATTAGTACGTCGAGTAATAATAATAATGATGATGATGATGATACTAATGAAAAAATCGACTTAAAAAATAGAGAATATTAAGTACACGTATAAAGACAAACAAACCCCCCCCCTGACGCTGCTAATAATCGACGTGGAAAAACAAACCAACCAACCGACCAACCCCTAATTTTAAACGTTGGGACGGAATTTTCGTAGCGGCATTATTTGAGGGAGCGCGTGCGTCAACAATCATCGGGGCGCTAACATTTTGAATACCCTCCGTGATGGGTGAAACGTGCTGCGGGGAGGTAGATGATGAACGTGTAATATATAGTAGGTTGAATTTTGCTTCGGAAATCTTTGTTATATTCGCGTGTATTCTTCCGACTTTCTTGTAAGGCAACACCTTTTCCAAAAAGAGGGGTCCGTTCGGTGGGTCCCATTTTCTTCTAGGCCGTTTATCATTGTCTCCGGTTGTAATCTAACTCCTTCGCTATGTAACAGAGTGGCCGAGTGAAAAATGCACGTTGTAATTACTTTCGCTTCTGTAAAAATAATATAATATACATGTATATTGTATATATATATATATATATATATATATATATATATATATATATATATATATATATATATATATATATATATAACGTACATATTAGGACTTGCCAGACAATAACTTGAATTGAAAAAAAAAAAGGTAAAAAATAAATAATGTACTTACGACACCAAAGATATGTAAAATTATATAATTACCCGTAAAACCATTAGTAATTTCAGTTGTTATAGCCAGACGATCGCATCCTGGTTATTATTTCCTAAAATTAATCATATTTTAGAAAGAAACAACCAAAAAATAGTCAAAATCGCCAAATTTTTGCATATATATATATATATATATATATATATATATATATATATATATATATATAAACACCACAAAACTTTTCGGCTAAAACATAAAAATATATACAATTTATAAAAAATAGAAAAGGTAAAACAATGCACAAAAATAAAATAAGAAAATACTTAATTTTACAACATCGCTACAAAAAATAGCAAAGTGAAAAAAGAGTTATTTATAAAATAATCTGATAGCGAACGTGATCACTTTGTTTGTAGTCTTTTTATATATAAAAATTTATCGATGAGTACTTTGTTTTTGTGTTTATTTTTGATAAATCACTATAGTACTGTTCAAATTAAGATGGGGTTTATAAAAATCAACGCGGTAGATCTTGGGCCTGCTTCTTGGATCAACATAATTTACTCCAAACCATCGTCCGAGTATATTTTTTCTAATTCGAAATAATAATACCGTGCTAAAACATTTTTTAGGATTCGTTCAACGAGCTCTTTCAGCTCTTAACTGTAATGCTATCTGACAGATTTTCTGATCACGTGACTTGAATTTTAATGAAAATATACCGGATTACTACCGCTGGCCGCTTAACGATATTATTTACAAAATTATCCTGGGTGATTGTCCTGTTATCGCGTGATCGTATACTTGTGTGGGAGACATTTCGCGTTTAAATTAAATCAAAAAATTAGTCGTTTTATTTTTATATATTCTCAACGTAAGTATTCGGTATAAAGTATTCGACAAATATCATTTTGTTTTTCAGCTCAGACATTTCGGTATTACTATTAGTATTCTCAATACTTACATTTTTATAGTGTCTTCCCTATTTCGCACATTTCACAATCGCCGGTGCATCCCATCCTTTTCTCATCTTTATTGTATTCGATATCGTATTTGTAATTCAGTGATATAGTCCATCCGTGTGTAAAGTATTTCTTTTCTGTTTCAACCTAAATTTAGTTCAATTAGCATTTTTGTGCGAAGTAACTATTAATCGGTATATTTAGATCGATGAGTAGACATATAAAGTTATCGATGCTCGCTAATTTTATATTAACTAGTTCAACTAAATATAAACCAGGAAACTACGGCATTATGCACATTTATACCTAATTATACGATTGTTACCGTCGTTAACAGCTTACGAAGGTATGGGCTTAATTACATGCGTAATTATTTATGTATAATTTTTATAAATTTTCTCAGCTAGCAGATTTTTATATTTCTTTTCCTGTTTATTTATATTTGATAATTGTTTGTCAGATTTAATATTCGTATTTGTCGCTGCAGCCATTGTGTCATGTTATTAGCCAATGTCCGAAGTTCTTGGTATTTATTTATATTCGAGCGATCGTATACACTATGCATTTTTCCCCTAACTTTACCAAGTTATTATTACACGTCCTAACAATTTTATTTTCCGCCAAACAGGTGTATATATATAATATATGTACCCATGGACGCACACGCAAACACACACACACACACATATATATATATATATAACCATGTTTTTGTTACCTTACGAATGTCAACGAAATAACGGACGGATATATATATAACCTTTAGCTCTTCCAGAATTGATGCATTTGTCTTCTTTGTCGTCCAAGGTATTTTTAGCATTCTGCGTCATACCCACATCTCGAAATCATCAATTCTTTGTTTGACTTGCTTATGTAATGTAGAGGTTTCGACTCCATATGCAAATGTGGCAAATACTAAAGTGTTGACAAGCCTTATTTTTGTCGAACGATTAATGGAACGATCTCTTCAAATTTTATCTAGTCTCACCATCGAAGATTTTGCTAATATCACTCTGCGTTTAATCTCCTCTCCACTTCCGCCCGGACTATTTATTAATGATCCAATGTATGTAGATGCACTATATCCTGTATAGTGTTTTTTCCCTGAGAATTATTATCCTTATTTATTACCATAATTTTTGTTTTATTTTTATTAATTAGAAGTCCCAGTTTTCTACTTTCTACTTCTACTCCGTTCAGTAAATCTATCATTTCATTTCGGGAAGCAGCAATGAGCGTAGTATCATCGGCGTATCGTAGATTCGTTACTCGATATCCGCCTATTTTCATATAAAAGGTGTTTATTATATAAATCGTTTTTTTAGCTGATTCTTGATAGTGTTTATATATAGATAAATATTTCTTGAATTGAGGCATTTCTTTTCAACCAGAAAATATACAATTATGATAGCGTTTTGAAATTTCATTCAAACAATCGTGACTGAAATAGTTAACGGCAATAATTTATAATTGAAAATAAATTTCATAAACTTTCTTTTTATAATTATTATCTACCCATTGCACGTTTTACGGCTATCTAGCGTACTTTTTTATTGAAAAATTGCATATGCGAGGTCAACACCCTATAGTGTTCCCCAATTGAATTTTAATTAATTAACGTTAGATATAGTCACATTCAATAACAGTAATTTTCAATCTTCCTGCCAACACAGAAAACAGAATTTATTCCTATTATATGTCGCCTAAGGCTTAACGTTAACGACATTCCATACGTTCTGTTTACACGCAATAAATTAGCCCCTTCGCCATTCTGTATACATCCTTGCGACGGTGACCAGATCGCCGATGAAACTCACCTATTTTATTATAGAATGTATCAATCAAAATTTCTGTCACGTATTATGAGTAAAGGAATCCCTCTTCAAACTAATCACAAATGCTTGCTTAACAGAACAATAGCGTATACATGATCGTATTTGATTAAATATCAGCTTGTAGTATAAATATTTAATAAGGCATATCTCTATTACAGGCCTATTTGAAATCTTCCCCGTTGTTATCTAATAAATTTATCGGTAGCCGTGTTATCCTGGCTCTTCGTACATGCCTTTGTACTTGATTTACGAATTCATCCTTGACATAGATAATTTTAAAGTCTAGGTGTAACATGTCATTGGTTACATATCAAGGTGGAGAGACAATTAGCATTATAGTCTTATTTCCGAACCTGTGTAATTTTATTTACACGAATATCTTCGGCGCAGCTCCGCAACATGAGATCTAATTGAAGACAACAAGGATATTTAGTTTATTGATGATCGTAGAAGAAAGTCAGTAAAATGCAACGGATTCAACTAATTATAAACTTCGTGCATCTTTTTAAACGTTTTAGTCACGAGAGCATTATTATTATTATTATTATTATTATTATTATTATTATTATTATTATTATTATTATTATTATTATTATTATTATTATTATTATATTATATCGTAGGTAGAAACCGTCATATGTATTTCTGTTTAAACGTCGAGGTCTAGATTTTCCAGACCATGCCCGGATTTCTTCCCAACCACCACTGAAGACTCTACGCGGACACTTGTTCAGGATATGTTTGGTTATCTATGTGACCAGAGGTGCAAAGCAGAGTCAATTAATCACTATTCAAAACTCCCTCCACCTTCGCCGAGTCAGCCTCAACTTGGAACTAGCCCCTTTATGTTTATATCGCCGACACGTTCCTTCAAAGACCTACACAACTTTCAAGCCAGATGACCTGGTGACGCAATTGAAGAGTTTCGGAGCCGTTAACTGTCCAAACAAATCACGTACCATTGTTTCGGGTCCGAAAACCGAGCTGGTAATTATCGACAATTGCCATTCAATGGAACCCTCGCTAAGGTCCACTGCCCCCAACAAGAAGCATCGTCTTGTACGACGCAAACTTCATCTCCACTTTCAAGCGCGATCATATAAAGGAATCACAGGAGATCACGGCCGATTGACTGGGTAGATTTCTAACGGAAAAATCTATCCAGCTCTCCGCCAGCACACCAGTAATTTGATGATACCGACCGAAGGCAATTTCCCCGGTTGAATTTTCTCGGCGACAAGTACCTTCAGGCATATCTGCTCGGTCGTTCAAAAGAACCGGCTCTATAAACTGACAAGATGTTTGCCTAAGAGAGAAACGCTCCTGTAGCTCGTAAATGGACCGTGACGTGTTCCGAAACTTGTTAGCGCCCTAAAGGGCACAAACCGTTTAACTCTTGAAGGAAGTATAATTAACGCTACATTTTATC
Organism: Coronaproctus castanopsis; assembly: GCA_032883995.1. Classification (NCBI taxonomy): domain Eukaryota; kingdom Metazoa; phylum Arthropoda; class Insecta; order Hemiptera; family Monophlebidae; genus Coronaproctus; species Coronaproctus castanopsis. Next base: position 251,413,839 of record CM065053.1, read on the forward strand.
AATTGAACCGCTTCTATAAGAGAATTTCCGATGTTACGGCGAACTTGTAGAAAGGTCTATATTTCATGAACATTTTGCCAATTTTTTTTTTTTTGGCCTGTTGGCCATTTATAGGATGATTTTCTTGTTTTAAACTATTATAGTTTGGTTATTATATTTCTATATTATTCTGGGCTATGAACTTATATATGATTTGGTTCCGTATTGTTTAGATCACTTACTATTGATTCTACATTTACAGGTAGTGTGTGTTTGTATTTTAATAATTCCCGTATCGCATTATTTCGATTTTGTTTGTACTTCTCGCATTTCCATAATGGTCGATATCCTTTCGTATTTTACACGATGAAGTATACTCGGCATTAAAGTCTTGACAGCACCGTCATGTTCCATCCAAGATTCTTGCCATCTCGCGAGAACAACGACAACGCATGGACCTGCTTGTTTTGCGGACAGACTTGACGCAAACCAAGCTGCTGAATTTATATGCTGCCGGGCCTCGAAACATTATCTTTTCCCGATCGTCAAGAATTATACCCATACTTATCGACGACTCATCATCATGCAAGCGGAATATCTCTCTTTGTCAGCTAACTATTCCATTGTACCTTAATGCGAACATTACGGGACTGCAGTACGCTTCTAGACCTCTATCGGTAGTACACCTGATATAGAGCGATCGAAGCAACAGACAAAATTAGATAACGTTTCTAGGCGCACCCGACGAGGACGTGATACGGGACGCGCCTAGAATATTATTAATTTTTGTTTAGACAAAATTATACACTTTACCGCGTAAAATAATTCAACAAAACGACTCGAAGCGGCGAACATGATGATAAAACAAAGTAATCATTTACGTCTAATATCGGTTTTTAGAGATAACTTCTTGATAAATATTTTTAGTATTGAAACCTTCTACCTCAACGTGAAATGATTGTTAGCATTAAAAGTTTAGCTACCGTATAAGGAGGTTACTGCAATTGAAAGGGTTGAAATTTTAACGGGAATAATTCCCTTTACGGATGATAACTAAAAATCACCGCCGTAAAATTAATAATTCTTTACGGTCGATAACAAGTATCATTCGGTTCGATCAATTGTATTGAAGAAGACTATGTATATATATATATATATATATATATATATATATATATATATATATATATATATATATATATATATATATATATATTTATATATATATATATATATATATATGTTGTATCCGAAAAAAGAATCTATATTTTAAATAATAATAGTAATCATAGTAAAATAGAAATAATAAAAAAATGACATAAATTTTAGGCGGACGTTAAATTAAACAATTGTTGTTTCCCAAACGTCTAATCTTCATTTTCATCGTACGCTACTCCCTTCGTGTTAAACGAAGATGGAACGAATAGGAAATGACTAAAGCGAAAAAAAGATGAATAGGAGACGTTAAGATAATGTAACTTTATTAAAACATTAACTAACCGACGATGTCATCATTTTCAATCGTTATTGTTATCCCGTATAAAACAACCAACTTTTATCATTTCCAATATGCTTCGCTATAGACCGGCGTAGCGCTAATGTGTGATTTTCGAACAACGGGAACGTAATCCCTTTGAGAATGAAAGAGCTAATATATATATATATATATATATATATATATATATATATATATATATATATATATACATGTGTGTATGTGGAATATATATACATGTATGTGTGGAAAAGCGAGCGGGGGAAAAGAAAGGGCTTTGATTTATTTCGAAGGATGAACCGATACGATAAATGTTCTCTTCTCTTAGTTTATACCCTCGCGGATTAACACGGTATACACCGACGGTAATTTTACACGCCTAATTGGTCCCTTTGTGCTTTTGTTACGGGTCTTTAATCATAATACTTCCGTGTGTCCTTTATCGGTTAGGGCATCGTTTAAACGTATACCAGCTCGAAATTAAAAAGCGTAATTCGCCGGATAGTATTAAAATTTTACTGCAGCTTCTGTGAAATCGTCGATTAAAATCTCCATCAGCGTTCACATCGGGAGCAAAACAATACTCGCTCGGACACGGTCAGAATAATATGTCGTCTCGTACGATTATCGTCGCTGAATTTAATAAATTAAATTTTTTACCCCTTTCTTTAATTGTTTTTTTTTTCTGATAATTACCTTTTTTTATACTATTTTTTTCCCCGGTAAAAATGTTGTAATTTCGATTAATATTATCGACTCGGTATTTTAAATTTAATTACAAATATTAGTTAAAATCACTAAACGTTTATTTTCTCGAAAAATTCGCAAAGCTTTTCGGCAATTACACCATTATCGAGTGATATTCGAATTAAAATAAAAATAAAGTTTGCGTAATTGCCGAAAAGCTTTGTGAATTTTTAAAGAAAATAAACGTTTAGTTACTTTAATTAATTTTTGTAATTAAATTGATTAAAAAATCACTACATTCCCACAATCTAAAAAAAATTGGTATTTTAATATTTTGCAATAGATAACGATTTTTCATTATTCTACAGCATTACCTTCTAGTTTACAACACACGCTTACGCGGATTTATTAAGCAAAGTCCGACTTATGGGTTGGATATAAATGCAGCTAAAAACAAGACGGATGTTGGTTGATAAACATTGGCGAAATACAAACACATTTGCAGACAGTATTTACATTTGTTCAAATGATTCGAAAGAGTAGCAAAAGTTCAATATCCGGGCACTCGATACTGCGAACAAGTCGAACAGAATACGGAAATTAAAATCGAAATAGAAAAAAAAACAGGTCGAAAGATATAAGTCTTACGGGATGAGGTTAGCCAGAACTTACGTATTTACAGTTTTATTGTACTGAGTTGAAAGTTGGACAATTACAGCGGAGTTAGAAAAGAAAATACAGGCTTTCTTCGAGATGTATATATATATATATATATATATATATATATATATATATATATTATAAAGTCTTAAGGTGTCAAAAAAAACTGGAATTATTACGGGCTATTTTTAAGAACGCAAATTGAGTTACTATATCCATCGAAATGAAAAATATCATTCTCCGCGATCGGTACTACATGCGGAAATTGTCGGCACAAGAAGTGTAGACAGAAGGCAACTTGATTGGGCCAACGATAGTTGTGTGTTTTTAAAAAATGCATTTAATGACTTAAAAGAATTCAGTATACCGGATAGAATTTTTAATTTTAACATAATGTTTTTTGCAAGAGTACATATATAAAATTACAGACAGCGCCCAGCTGTTAAGAGATAAAAAGTACCTTACAAAAATTGTATCCGCTATTCGGAAATGTAACGTAGTTCAAAATAACCGAAGAAAAGCGAATCGAGAAAATAAAAATTCGACTATTGCCAAAGAAGTAAGTGACACTATATCTTTTCAAGTGAAATACTGTTTTATAGGTGCCACTTAGAAGCTGCGTTATTATTTTCCACTGATAATTTTACAAATTATTCTAAACAGTTTCCCACGTCAATTTTGTAATATCCTGTCATTCAATTTTATCCCGTGTGGGAAATAAAAAATAAGTTAAAGACTGAACTCTATTTATTCAAGATCAGATTTTCAAGGTAATATTCAGTGCCGTATTAAATGATTCGAGGCCCGTGGGAGCAAACAGCGTGTAGGCCCGCTTATAAGGCAGAAAAAATTAGGAATTTGAAAATTATTACATTTACAAAATGATATTAAAAATACTTTTAAAAAATTTATTAATTTAAACAAAATTATTAGTACTCTTGAAAAATGTAGGAATTTATTTTCATTTTTTTTTTTTATGAAATAAAAATACATTGAATAGGTTATAGGTAATATACGAACAAATACTTAAAAATACTTAAACAGATTATACAAAAACTTACACAAAAAATTAAAGAAAATTTTTCTGCGAAATTTTTTATAATCTCATTAATCTCCATTTCTCCTAATATATCTTACGTACTCGTGATTGTCAAATAATTTAAACGATGTTGAACCGTTGATGTTCTTAATATTATTATACACAATAAATAGTTTAGAGGACGATCTTTCACTAGTAACGTTGCTACAACGTTAAATATATTCGTAAAACCATTTCAACATTCGGAGAAGATTCTCGAACTCCTTTATCTAGAATTAAAGAATACATCGCTTGTTCTTTACTCATTTTTGAATCGAATTAAATCTGTATAAAAATTTTGAAATTGTAATAATTTCACTTCAAAATTTGACTATAAATCATTGGAATAAATTGAAAGCAATCGTTGAGAATTTTCTCATCGTGTTCACCAAGCTTTGATAAAAATCCAAATGTTGACTTCATTTCTTTATAAGCTGCTATTCGTTAATGCATTTACGAAAGTATCTATTAAAGGAAGATATTGAGATGTACGGAACGATTCAGGTACCGAGAGTTCGACTTCTGCTGCTGTTCAACGGCTGTCTAAAGCATTTAAGCGAACATTTCATTGTCTTATTATTTTAGCTACTAATTAAAAATAGTACTAATAAACAAGTGAATATGATGACTTTTTTCATTACACGTGAAAAAATATTAATTTGATGAAATAAATTGAAATTTAACGCTTACAGTCGCAGAAAAAAAAAATTAAAAAATTTTTTCAATAGTTTAATTTTTTTTGTGTGAACCCTGGGCCAGTGCCACAAGTACCCTTATGTAAATCCGGCCCTGGTAATATTGATTGTTTAAATACGATGTCTAAGATATTTCAAGATGAATTACACGAAGCATCCGGCGAAACAGTAAAACTGATTAAAATTATTCTAGTTACTCCAATGTCAACTGCCGAGGCAGCGAGATGTTTAAACTTAAAAGAATAAAAACGTTTTTGAGGAATTCAACGAGTGAAGCTCGCCTTATAATGCCGTAGCAATGGTGTCTGTAAATAAAATTTTGATACACGTTATATCGGAATTTGATGAAAAAGCCATTAAAAATTAGTTTTAAAGAAAAGTTAAATTTTTTACATATATAAAAATTAATTAAAAAAAAAACTGGTTTTAATTATTATATATTTTACTTTTTTTTTAATCTTTCGTTATTTATTGAATTTGCGTATATCCTCGAGAAAATACGAGTCAACGCTAATCAATCGGTGTACAAAAAATGTCTACGACGGATCTACCCAACTAAGTCCAACAGAAGTCTAAAAAGGAGGAGATGCTGCCGAACCCTTGAGGAACGATGGTCTAACATAACTCTAGGCTAGATATGTCGATAAAAATCTAGCACATTCGCTGGAGTTGTTAAATTCTTTTTTTTTCTTATATTTACTATTCTTAGTTGTTTATGGATAATCATTGCCGGTACAATGAAAAAAAAATACATTCGTTTTCATTTTCAGTGTCGTTCCTCCTCCGCAGGGGATTTTGCGTAATAGACATTTCGTACTTCGGACTATCGTTTACACAAGTCGTTACGAGCAGTCGTCATTTTCAACTTTCATCTTTTGAAAAATGATCCTTTATTACCTTCCTTATACATCAACATAAGCAATCCTTTAATTGCACGCTATAAATATTTTTTTTACCCGGACTGAATTGTTTTTTTCATATTTTGTAGAAATTCGTTAGTTATAAAATAGATTCTCATCATTTTTTAATAAATTGAACTTGAACGTATGAAACCAGTTTTATTTAGTTTAAAACATGGACAAAAAAGCGAGGTAAGTTTATGTCATTATATTTTATAAGATCATTATAATTTTATATTGAAGCCCTCTTAGATTTACCCATAGTCGCCACTGATATATACATATATATATATATATATATATATATATATATATATATATATATATATATATATATATATATATATATATATATATATATATATATATATGCTTGATAATGTATATAAACGCGTAAGTTATATCGTATAGATAAGGTCGTATTATTTTAACAGTTACAACTAGGGGTTCTACCTAAGCCTGCTACCCACGAGGGAGTTCGTTCCCGCAAATGGGAAGCTCCAAAGGAGTGTAATTATTGAATATATTGGAGAGTAGTGATTTTATTAATTAATAATAAACCGAACAAAATATAACACAATCGCTAAAAGTTTTTTAATCGCAAAGCTTTTCGACAGTTACGTCATTTTCAAGCACGCCCCAAAATTATTACATCTTTTTTTGTGCTTGAAAATGACGTAACTGTCAAAAAGCTTCGCGATTAAAAAACTTTTAGTGATTATGTTCTATTTTGTTCGGTTATTATTAATGTGCGTAATTATGATACGGTTTTGTCCTACTTTTACTTATTTATTATGAAGTATGATATTTAAGATGAAATTTCTTACTAAATTTAAGATATACACTTTCTTCTACATTTTAGATTTATGTATATATATATATATATATATATATATATATATATATATATATATATAACAATTTGTATACACTCCATTGTGCACATGGTTTTAGATAGTGTGTATGTAAACTTGTCTATGTAAACAGGCTACTAGGCAAGTGAAATCGAAACATAAAATAAAAATCGCTAACAAATATTATAGTGATTTTCAAATACTTGTAGTGCTTATCGTATATTATAATATAAAACTAAAGTAACAAAAAAGCGTTTGTAGCACAGAACAATGCGATACTTAATGTAGTAGCAGCGTACTTTCCACCGAAACATATACTAAAACGACACCAGTATTTGCGGTTCTTAAAGAATTTTGGAAACAGATTTATTATTGGAGGCGATTTCAATGCTAAACATGAAGCATGGGGATCTTCTCCTGCTAACGCTATGAATCCTAGTCCTGCTCATACTAAGGGCAAGGAGTTGCTTCAAGCGATCCAAAGTTCACAGTGCAGCTTTGCATCCGCACGTGCGCCAACATATTGGCCTGCAGATCGTCGGAAGAAACCAGACCTCCTAGATTTTTACATAGTGAAGGGGATCGCCGCTAATTATACATTAGCTGAAAATTTAATCGATCTATCATCTGATCATACACCTGTGCTACTCACCATTAGCACAACTGTCATACAAAAACAGAGGAAACTGCTCACAAGCAAGTCTACAAACTGGGATAGATTCCGCGAGGAACTAGATCAGAGAATAGACCTGAAAATTAGATTGAAAACTCCGGATGAGATAGAAACCCTATCTGCAAATTTCATTAACGCAATTCGAGAAGCCGCTAAGGCTGCTACACCGGCACCAAAAAATAATATTTATCAGGATATCACTTATCCATCGGAAATCCGTGATAAGATTGCTGAACGAAGGAAAGCTAGACGGCAGTGGCATACGACACGTGCGCCACACGATAAGAATGTCTTTAATAAGATCAATAACCAGCTTAGGCGGCTTATTAAAGAAGTAAAACATGAAACATTTACTACATACCTCGAGAACCTTAGTCCTAATGAGAACAAGGACTACTCTCTGTGGAAAGCCACACGCAGGATCAAACGACCGGTTGCTAGAATCCCTCCTATTCGGGATAAAGCAGGTAACTGGGCTAGAAGCAATGCAGAAAATGCTGAACTATTTGCACGTCATCTATCACATGTATTCCTGCCTCATGACATACCGTCTGATATTAATCCATTACCAGTTTATCAGACTAATCGAGCAATCAAACTTATCACCCCACTGGAGCTAGCCAGTGAAATAGATCACAATATTAACCCGAAAAAAGCTCCTGGTATAGACGAAATCTCGCCAGCTGTTCTCAGGGAGTTACCACGTAGAGCACTTGTATTGCTTACATACATATTTAACGCATGTATACGACTTGAATATGTGCCTACCTGTTTTAAAGTGGCACAAATCATAATGCTCAAGAAACCGGACAAAAAAGCTGCTGAGGTAACTTCGTACAGACCCATCTCCATATTACCATCAATCTCTAAACTTTTAGAGAAACTATTACTAAGGCGACTGTTACCGCTTGTTGGAGACGAACTTCCTCTCCACCAGTTTGGATTCAGACAAAAACATTCGACGATCGACCAAGTACATCGCGTTGTGGCAGTCATTAACAGAGCGTTGGAGGAGAAGAAATTCTGCTCTGCCATTTTCTTGGATATTGCCCAGGCATTCGACAAAGTCTGGCATGAAGGCCTGATCCAAAAGCTGAGTACTTTGTTTCCAGGTAATATTTGTCGCTTGCTGGAATCATACCTGTCGAATAGAAAATTCCGAGTAACCTATGAAGAAGCGAAGTCACCATTCTACAGTGTACAAGCCGGAGTACCGCAAGGAAGTGTCCTCGGTCCTCTTCTGTACCTGTTGTATACAAGAGACCTACCCGTTGATGCCACTACAACAACAGCCACATTCGCAGATGATACTGCCATATTAGCAGTCAGCAGTAGTCACCTTGACGCTACGAATACACTCCAATGTAGACTTGATCGAATTAGAAAGTGGACTACGGACTGGAAGATACAAATAAATGAACAAAAATCTGTTCACGTTTTGTTCACGCTACGCTATGCCGACAACATGTACCAGGTATACTTGGGAAACCAACCTGTTCCGCAGGCTAACTCAGCCAAGTATCTTGGCATGCATTTGGACTCTCGGTTATCTTGGAAAGTCCATGTAAAAATGAAAGCTCAGCAGATCAAGCACAGAACAAGACAGCTATACTGGTTAATGGGAAGACAATCCGAGCTGGATGTGTCGTGCAAACTTCTGCTATACAAGCAAATTATTAAGCCGATCTGGACGTACGGTCTTGCTATGTGGGGCTGTACTGCCACAACTAATCGAAACGTGATACAACGTCGTCAAAATGTCATCTTACGTGCAATAGTCGACGCATATCGCTACTCGCGTAACGACGATATTCACTCCGATCTCCATGTGCCGATCCTTAATGATGTCACTAAGGAGTTCGCGAAATCGCACAGGCAGCGACTACACAGTCATGTTAACGTGGAAGCAAGACAACTGCTCGACACCAAACATGAAACTCGGCGACTTCGGCGTCGTCAACCTCTAGATTTAGTTACGTAAATATATAAATACCGTTATGCGGATAATGGATGCGTAGCCAATGGGTTACGTACTCCACACCCGTTCGTACTTAATAGTTAGTAGTTAATTATTAAGTAACCATGTCATAAACATAGATAATTATTTAGCTAACCAGCTAAGATTGTATCATAGTTATAGTCCTATGGGCTGTTAAAAAAAAAAAAAAAAAAAAAAAAGATAATAATTATGCACAAATACTACCGCGCAGCAGAGAACACTGTAAACCAGTAAACCATTATTCAATAGACTGGTGCAGTGGTTTAAAAAAAAAATCCGATCGATCGTTGTAATTATAAAAATTGCTAAGTATTTAAATAAAGACTAGACAGGAGAATGATGATAATGTAAGAAAAAAATGTCGTGTGAAGTCGATCTCGAAATAATAATAATCCCGCATTTACGGGGAATATTTTATTCTACGTCGATTGACACGTCGACTTTAAAAGGACACGATAATTGGCAACAAAATCTCGACTTGTAATATAATTGAAAGAAGACTGATGTCAAACGGAAATCGAATTTTCGTCTGGTTGAGTGATATGTTTATTCGTAACAACAGACGATGTACACACACACACACACACACACGAGGATTGGCTCGTATGTTCATTGTTTTGGATTCTTACGCTTGTGAACGTTACACAAGGTTCTTCGTTATTATTTTGTAAATAGTAAAAAAATAAGATGACAACAAGAAAAGGTGAAGGAAACAAATTTGTACAGCTGACGATTGATATATGATGATGATGCTAATAGCAATAATCGTAATAATAATAATTAATAATAATAATTAATAATAATAATTAATAATAATAATTAATAATAATAATAATAGTTCAACGCGTTCCTCAAGAAAATACTTATCGCGTCTACGGATTGAGGTATAAACAAAAACTCCCCGCTACGAAGATGATTAAAATTAATACGTAAAAAGCGAATTATTTAATATTTAATCTTTCTCTTCTAACGCGCGTTTAATCGAAATAAGAATATCAAAAATGTTCAGAATGAAAAGTATATAGTTATCGGCCACGTAGACTAATCTGAATGGAGAATAAATGTTTCGGATTCTGAAGAGAAATTATAAATATTAACGAGAGGTTAGTTATCGTTTTAACGAAGGAATTTTTGGAATTTTTGGAATTTTAGGTATTTCGGAAACCTCGGACGATAATCCAGGGAAAATAATAGTAATAATAACGATAGAAGTAAATGTAGGCTATATACCGATGTGAAATTTAGTTTCGAAACACATTTGTAAACACTGAATGTAATAAATTTTTTGGAATAATTGTAGTCTAAAATGAAACCGTTAAAATAGGGCTGAACATCAATTCGGTATATTCTTAGAGGGTATACGAGTGTAATTACGAATTTAAAGAACTAAGTAAAAAGTCGGAATAATTACAAGAATACCTTAATATTTAAAAAATAAAAATAAAACGAGCAATTTTTTATATATATCATCATCAATCCACTCGTGTCCGAGTATGAAGTACCATCCTCTATTGATATGTCTCCTGATCACGACTAAGTAGCCCGATTCTCGAATTCCTTGCTGCAAACGCTGAATTTAAATGCGCCGGTGTTGCCGGATTTTGTTCCTGTGTCCTGAGCAGGCGGTTGCGTTTTTTCTTTTCTGCCACGGTTTGAGCTTTTCCTATCCGCACATTGTAGGCCATTTGTTGCTGCACATTTTATCCTTTCCTATCTATCGCTAGTTTTTCAAACTTGTTGGGTTCTATTTCGCAATCTTTTAATATTTTCCTCAAGAAATTTTTGTACCGTCATAGCGGACGTCCAATACGACGCTTTTCATCTAACAGTTGGTCATGGAAAACCGGGAATCCTGTTTTCACTCATTCTTATAACGTGCTCGGATCTTGTAAAACAACAGTTGAATAGATTGACAGTTGCCCGCTTTAAAATGTCGCGGTTTGACACACGATGTTGCCATCGAACACGTAGTATTTTGCGCAATAAACGTTGGTAGAATGCTTCGAGTGAGCGTATATTTTTTTTTCGTATGGAGTCCAGGTTTCTAATCTGTACAGTAGCGTTGGTAATGTTACAGCTTTATTTATTTAATAGACTTTCAAGATATTCAAAGTTGTCCACTCGTTCAATCGCAGTGTTGTTTACTTTAAGCGCATGCTCGCTTACTCCTTTATTTGAAGGTGATAGTTGCGCTAATAGCTTAGTTTTCTTCTCGTTTACGGTTAGACCGAATTTATTATATAATATTTCTAATGACTGCGATATATTCTGCAATTCTTGCAAGTTGTGAGCTACCACAGCGCAATCATCCGCGTACTGCAAGTCTATATAATTCCCGTTTGCGAACACTTGGAGTTAGTAGAAAACCGCTCTAAGTTGAAGAAACCATCATTATATCTACTGTTCATTATTATGATCCTAGAACCTAATTTTATTCATCACAAAAGTAAACGTTGAAATAATTAGCTATTTCTCATTACCAGAAGTGGCTACTATAACTTCGTTACTTCTCTGATGCTAGGATGATCTTGTTGCTCAAAAACTTGATTTATCCGATAATTTTTCTGTTTTGTTTTTTTTTTTCTACATTTATCGAGTAATCGTGTTTAGTACTCGTACTTCGCTTTACTAATGAGTTCTTGGTACTCGTAGAGACTTGTTTATATTGAGAACATTGACGTTTTTCGGAAATCGCTTAGATAGTTGGAATAATATTTTTGTTTTTACGGGTAACCTCGATTATTGTATCATTTATCTTCTATCTTTTTTTTTTAATCGTGCCATACAGAAATAAACCAGTTTAATGAACGGTGGCAAAACTACTAAATACTAATAATAATAATAATAGTAATATGAATAATAATGGTTGAAGAAAGATGTTTGACTAAATGAGAATGTAATAACTCGACACAATCGTTTATTGTACGCGATGATGATGATCATAATAATATAATTATTATTATTATTATAAAAAGTACAAAGCGAGAACTGGGTAAATTTTCCGGACAATTGGCATTTTTGTCGAATATTTTACAACCGATTGCGAAATAATGATAACGCGCGTAATACATGAAGATACAAGGGTCATCCATCGCGTTAGCGGTACATAAGCGGCTTAGCTTAGTAGATTCTTGATTTTTATGTACATATATACACATACATACATATATATATATATATATATATATATATATATATATATATATATATATATATACTGTGTACCATCACACATCCAACGCTTCATTTCGCATTGTTATAACAACAATTCTGCTCATCTCGTATATATGATATAATAACTATCACCTCGTCGGTATAACGACAGCCGTATACTATACAGTCTGTCAACGAATGACGAAGGCCAAAAATTGAAGGGACAAATATATTTCACGCTTCTGCAGGGCAGGGATACCGGTACCGGTTGTTCGGTATACAATATAATCTGCACAGTTAGTATATAGGCTTCAAATAAGAGCGCGCATAACAATTAGGCGTTGTCAAGAGGGTGTTGTAATATATTGGTTAAATCCTATTGTGAACATTTTAAGTTTGCTATTTTAACTCGCCTTCCGACTGCGAATACTCTCTACACACCGCTAAATACCGTCAACAGACAGATATATATATATATATATATATATATATATATGTATATATATATATATATATATATATGTATATGAGCTTATAGAAAATCATGTAAGCAGTGTAAATCCAATCTTCTTACAACTTCTTTTTCGATATTTCTTTTGTCTGGTGACGTCATAATAAAGCGCCGTTCGCATTTAAATTTATATACACATATATATATATATATATATATATATATATATATATATATATATAATATATATATTCTTTCTTTTTTTAATGTACATATATATATATTTTATATTTTTACCTGTAATTCCTTAATTCCTTCCTTTTGATTCGCATTTGTCTGTTTTCATTTTGAAAACCTTCGCTTTCTCCCTTCGAATTTCCACCACCTCGTTGGCTTATCCAAACACCGGTGTATTTATATACTCGCCTATGTTTATATACGTACATTTTGGATAGATCTTTCTCCCTCTGTCGGGTGGAAGATTGTCGAGCTTTCCAACATCAACGAACGGTGTGCAGTAACCGGATACTCTATTATTACGAGAGAGCCTCTCGCGAAAACAACTTGCCGCCCGTCTAAAAGAGGGTGACATTATTAAAGAGGCGAACTCGCTCTACATTTTGTCTTTACGCGGTTCGAGCGAATTATATCTATATAGATATATATACATATATATATATATATATATATATATATATATATATATATATATATATATATGTATATATATATATGCAGTGTATAGAAGCGCGAATGATGTTTCAAAGCTACTACAAATTGCGAATTCCGACCGAAATACTAGGTAATTATTTAATGAAACAATTCCGACTGAAGGCAATATTCGCATTTCTTCAAAAGCCACTCGTATTATACTTGGCCTTCTTCTTGTTATTATTCGTTTGTACTTCGAATTAAACTTTTTCGTCAATATCATCCGTTCGGAACTTTTCCCGATGTCATCTGTATGTTAAAAAAGAAATAAAAAAAACAATTTTATCATCGTCGTGATTTTATTTTATTTTTTACCTTCGACGCTCGGTGCTTTATTCAGTGTATTGCGTTTTTATTGAAATCTTTAACAACGCTCCGCGATGTAGTGTTTTATATCTGTACTAATATATAAAACTGTAGTGTCTGTGATTTGCGAATATTTTCATTATAATCACCGCATTTGGCTATTTTTATCACGCATAAACAGAAAATCTATTTTTTTTTTTAAATTATTGTTTGCCTGTCTTTGTGTCTGTCCGCGGGTGACATTAACTTCTCCGTGATAAAGTTACGTAATAATTAACATTTTATTTTAATGTCGGGAGTTGGTTTCGAACTGCCGATAAATTGACAGTCCAGCATTCTGGCCACCATGCCACCGCGATATTTTTAAGAGATTATACGTCAATTACTAAATTCTATGCTGCATTTGACGAATTTCACATTTGTAATAAATAATTTAAATTCTCTCCCGGGTTTTTTTTTTTATAATTATGGTCATTTACTATCAAATGAAACACCGAGCATTCATATGTGACTAATTTTAAATCACGTGGGTTCAGAGTGAGTACCAGGTTACAAATCGCGTGTGTAATATATAGAGGTGACCCAGAGAAGACGGACGGTTTTGTTGTTTTTTGAATAGCGCAGTCGGTAAGACTGTTACAAACCGCGTGCTCCCCGTTTAGTATATACACGAGAGTTTTGTCTATAAGTTATCATGCATCTAATAATAAGAAGGAGCTCGCGTTTTGCGTAGAACGTTATTTTCGTCGTGAATCGATCACGACAGTGCAAAGAGCTTTTCGAAAAGAATTCGAAGTTACGCAATTTTTTATTTTTGCGAGTTTACCTAAAGAGTCACGTAAAGGAACATATCCACGAGATATAGAACAGCTGAAAATTCGGAGTTCTGAAGAAATTTAAAAAATTCAGCTACCTATGCTGGAAAAAGTTTTCGAAAATTTTTTAAATACCGAATGAATATGTATTTTTGTAAATGGCGGTTATCTGAACGATATTATGTTCCACAAATGATTGTAAGCTAAACTCTGGTTTTCTAATTTTTAAATAAAATTTCATTCGAAAATTTTGATTGAATAGTTTTTCAGTTATTCAAAGTTTAGTGATTTTTAACTCCTTTTTTGTTCTTTATTTTTTTAAAATCGCTACATTCCACAACACTTTAAAAAGAAAAGTGACCCTAAAATTGTGCTCCTTTATCGAACAGCGTGTGACTTTTTTAAACAGAATTGTACGATTTTTGTTTTAGATTTATTAATTGCAAGTCCAAAAATTTCGCTATGTCTTGTCAATTAGTTCTTTATTTTTCTAATTGGGAAAAATCATTACGCTACGTGTACAAACTCTTCTTTTTTTACAGTAAAACTACCACCATGAATGTGGCAACACATGTACTGTTTAATGGAAAAGATGTTATGTTACAAGTGCCTCGCTTACTTATTTACATTATTCTGATCGTATTAAAAAGTAACGTCCATAAACTCAAAACTTTACAGGGGATGTAGTTTAAATTATCCTGATAAAGGTAAAATCTGTTCATCGAGTTTGGAAACAGCTGTCAACAAAATATATATTGGTCACACGCTGAGTACGCACTCGTATGTGTCCAACAACAATATGTGAAATTTGCTGTTTACCACTAACGGTCTATCATATGGTTGTAATCTGCCATAAATATACTCAATATCGTTGCAATCAACTGAAAACAAGTATCCCGGATGTAAACAATCTTCACCTTCTCATCACTTTATAATAAATGCTAAACTCTGCAATTAAAAGTATTGATAATTCGAGTAATAGCCTTTGGATAGTATTAGCAACAGGATGAAATTATCAAAATATCCAAATTATTTAATAAAAAAAAAATATATACTAAAGCAGAGGGATAATATATGTAATTACGTCAAAATAAAAAATGAGTACCCACACTGGAAGTCATATGTTGGATAATAACAAACTAATTCTCACGAAACGTATAAACGAATGTATTTAGGTGATACAAAAAATTGAGTGAGCTATTTCCTATATTTAATAGAAAATCCCGCCCGGGGGTACTTTGTATCTTTTGGGATCCGGAGCTCAAACCGGAATTGGGCGCGTTCATAGGTGATGGATGATGTAATGACTAATCCTGGTTAGCTGCGAATAACCGATAAGCAGTCGCGAACCAAGAACGGCTACTGTTGGAAAGTCTCTAGCAGACGCTTCCAGTAGAGACAGCGTAAGGAGACACGAGGATGCAAATAAACAACTTGAGGAGCTGTTTACTAAAAGTCTGCAGAAATCATATAACTGTCTCCCCCTCGACGGGTATAGGTCGCCGTAAAAAGCTTTTACCTCCTCAGTAACAACCCGTTGCCTTGTGGTTAGGATGTTGATCCAAAAGCTAAAGGAGACAACCCTAACAGAAAACAAAACCGCTCCTTTGCGGTTAGAATATTAATCTAAAGGCTAATAGAGTAAACTCCGACAGAAAATTCGCTGGAAGGCAACGGAAATCCACCAGTGTATGTAGAACAATTATGGATTCTAGAATATGTAATAACGTTGTGCACGGCGATCCGACTAGCGATCGGCGCTGTTCGAGGTCCGGGCTCGAGAGTGTTAAATTAGCGACCGGACATGATTATGTAACCAGTCATTACATGGAAATTAACTGAAATAAATGTATGGAAAACTATACAAATGGGAACATGTAATGTCCAAGGTCTGAATAATGCAGGGAAACTGGCCATCGTTGAACGCGAGATATCCAGTTTTACTATAGCTGGAATATCAGAAACTCACTGGAAAGGCACAGGATGCATTATAACCAACAATAACGTAATATACCATTTCGGTCGTGAAACTCAACATAAGAATGGAGTAGCCATCGTAATAAATAAGAATATTTTCGATAAAGCAAATAGATACGAAAACGACAGAATAATAGCCATTAAGATAAATTCAAAATCCGTAAACATGAACATCATACAAATATATGTACCAACTACTGACTCAGATGAAGAAATTATAAACACATTTTATCCTATACTTGAAAAAACGACGCGAAAGATACCCATCCCGAGAAATGACAACTGTGATTGGCGATTTTAACGTAAAAATCGGAGCAACACTAAAAACCTCGTCTTATGATAACAACATTGAAAAAGTAAAAATTAATAATAAATTAACCGACTCGTTTAAAGCTGAAAAAGATGTTCGCCAAGGATGTATTCTGAGCCCCATATTAATATTTAACATATACAGTGAATGGATACTTAGGAAAGTACTCGATAAATGGAAAGATGGTATAAAAATAAGCGAAAAATTGTTAATAATCTACGGTATGCTGATGATAAAAAAATTGTTCACCCTTTTACATAAGCTTGAAAAAACGTAAGTTAGCAAGCTGGATTAATAATAAAATATTATATTTTCATAGCTCGTCCCCGGTTATTTCGTACGCTTAAATTTAGATTAAAAAATGATGATGCTCCACTGCAAGCGGTATTTTGCGACGCTATTGTATGATTTTTGTTTAAAAATATTGTTCGAGTATACGTATAAATTTTTAAGGGATATTTCCGAAAAATCTAAATTGAGTGTAGCATACGGAAAATGTGTAAACAGTCGCATATAGATTTTAATTATTTTTTAAAATGACCTCTTTTTAAAAAAAATAGTAATTTTATATCGTTCAGTTCGATTGGAATTTAAGTTCCGCCCGCCAAATGCACAGCGATAGAAGGTAGGTCATATATTAAATTCAGCGATATGTACACTTGAAATAAATAACAGCCAAAAGACTAAGATAATGATTATCAACAAGTATAACTGCAGTCGGATACAAAAAATGGATACGATACAAATGCTTGATAAATTTGTATATTTAGGATCTCTAATTAAAAAAAAAAAAAAAAAACAATAATATTAATAATAATAATAATAATAATAAAATCACTACACGTATAATTATAATATTTGGAAACATATGTAAAGAATCGATTATGATAAATGTTTTATTTTTAATACAGAATACGATAAATATTTTGAAAAAGCGATATTTCCGAAAAAAGAAAAAAACGACCGAAAAGGCTTTTGCAACTCGACGTCATTATATAATAATACTCGGAGCTTAGCGATAAAAAGTAAAAAAAAAAAATTATTGCGATTAAATTTTAATTAAATTAAAAAAATAAAACAGATATAAAATTAACTGCAAATTATAAAATCACTGAAGTTAATAAAATTACGATTTAAAATTAAAAATTTATTTACCAGTTTCGAAGTATATACGTCATTTTTTGTGCGCGTGTTTCGGTTGAAAATATGTAAAGTGTAATCGAATTTCAGATTAATGTACGAATATGCAGGATGTAATAAAATCTATCCGAAACAGTGTGGCGATTTTCAACAGGAAGTTAGGTTAAAGAAGTCAAACATTAAAATTTCTTAGAACCAAAGACTTTTTTTATATATTACGATTTTTAAGTAAGATTAATTTTCAAACTACGTAATTGAATCAATTCTTTTCGCAAAATATATATATATATATATATATATATATATATATATATATACATAATTACCATAGTTAATGCGTTACATTGACGTTTTGACGTCCCATACCGAATGAACTGTCGTATAAACGAGATTGACATAGCAACGAGCGTATGAAATCGTTGGATTGGGCGTATTTTGTGTGCGTAATACAGTGGAGCGTTGTTGCCAGAGAATTAATGGAAATATTATTTACCTATAGTTAATCTTATACTTAAAAATAAAATAAAAAATCAATTTTTAATTTCTTGTATTATTGCTCCTATATCATTTGTCGACGGTTAACCTCATATCATTGATTCTTATCATAATAAAAGATTATAACCAATTAGTCGATTTCTCAAAACGACTTCCTTAAATTTTACTCGTCGAAATTGCTACTGATCCGAAATATTATTTACATTTTTAATATGTATAAGAATACCTTAAAACGGTTTCTTATTTAAACGAATTTTCACCTCTAAGCATCTTAAAATTCCGTCAGTTTTTGTCTCGCGTTTTAATTTACATTTCTCAAAACCTAATCTTATTCGATTTTAAATCCTTGAAAAAATTTCCGTTCAGTTAAAATTCTCGTTAGGTACCGTTAGAGCGTCTATTTAATTACGGTGTTATATTTCTATCATTGTTTCGTACGTTTGAATCTCCCGACATTCCGGTAGATACGGTAATAAGACTGTCGATGCGATTGGTGGTGAATCAAATTGTACGATATCGAATTCAAATTCCCCATCCTTCCGCTATTTTCTGTCGTGTTCTCGTACTTCTACGGTACTTTCGATTACTAAAGTTAGCTGTCTTAATTCGTTTATCTTTCAGATGTTCAAAATTGGCACTTACGAGTTTCTGTTTTTCCCGAAGAAATAAAACTATTGCTGATGAAACCACACATATTTTATTAATCTCCTCTAACGATCTCAACGTTTTACCGTTATTATATAACTTCTTACCGCTACCGTATAAAATCACTTTAGTCTAAACGATGGTGGATTGTAATTTTATTACTTGCTCAATACTCTCCGAAAAAAAAAAAAAAAAATTTACGATATCGTGCATTATAATCTATCTCATTTTATGGGAGTTTATTTTAACATTTATATATATACACGATTTTGGTACTAATAATAAATTTAAATAAATTAATTTAAAAATCCTAATTATATAAATGGTATTTAAAAACCCGTAAACAAAATTAATGTTATATTGCTAAATACGGGTAAATTAATTTTAAAATGCTAATGTACATATCGGTATTTTTTTTAATAATAAAACAAGAACTTGTTAATATGAATTTTAATAATTCCATCTTATTATACCGAAAATTTATTTTTAAATTTACACTAATACATATTATATATACATGAAAATGTATATATCTATGTATCTTTTTCTTTAATATGTGTGCGTGTACACTTATGTATATATGCATGTAATAATGACAATAATAATAAACAACATTGACAATTAAAATAAATTTCAGAAATTATTAAATACTTTTTTGCATATATATAAATAAATCACGATGTAATAAAATTCATCCGACCAACCTGTTCTCTATTGCTTTATTGTTGACATAATTTTTAAGTTATAGTATTATGATAACATTTACACGCCAGCATGATACTAACCCTTTCAGCCATGATGTTATGTAAATTTTTAATGCTGAGAAAAGAGGAATTTAGTTTATGTAGAATGTGTTTAATTTTTAAAATATTTATTTATTATTATACAACGCGTTAAAAATTACTTACAACTGTGAAAGTATGATATTTTCAATTCCATTGATTTCCTTTAAGTATTTCATATAATAATTTTTTTTTAATTTTACGTTAAAAATTTCATTTTTCATTTTCAAATCAGTTTTATTTACCAAAAACATAGATAATACAATAATACACGCTGCAAATGCGCGGAATCGTGCGAGTAGCAGCAAAGAAAACCGATGTCTCAACGCTTAATTACATTTGTTTCGGAATAGCATAAGGAAATGGAAAACTAAAATCGAATTCCACTACGAATTTAATTTGTAAAAAATTGCTCTCATATTACTGAAAAAAAAGGTTAAGTGTGTTAATTATTCTTTAATTTTAAAATTGTTCGAATTATTTTAAATTTTCCGGTTACTGCGATTCTTAGCGATTATCGTTTGGTATATGTGTATCTGAAGATATACCGTGATGAAATAATAATCTAATAAATGATTCGCCTCGGTTATTACGAATAATATAGGTCGGTTATTTTATAGATGTGTGATATGCATCGATTACTAATAATGGGGAAGAAAGAAAAAGTTCACACTTTAAACGTCTTCTTGATTAAATAATAATCTAATAAATGATACGCTTCGGTTATTGAGAATAGTATGCGTCCGTTATTTTATAGATGTGTGATATGCATTGGTTATTTTATAGATGTGTGATTTATTTTATAGATGTGTGATATGCATCGGTTATTTTATAGATGTTTGATATGCATCAGTTATTTTATATAGATGTGTGATATGCATCAGTTATTTTATAGACGTGTGATATTACTGATACGGGGAAAGAATTAATTTCATATTTTAAAACACCTTCTACATAGCGATGCCGAATAATCTATTAAATATGAAAAATGATTAATTAATTCAACGATAAAAGAAACAAATAATCGAATAATAATAAAAGGAAAAAAAGTCGCGCTGATTGATAAATATCAAAAGCCTAATCCTGTAATCCTTAATTTCACTCCATCGTGTGATATTGAACTTTGTTTACGTAGAAATGACGATAGAGCGCGTAACCAGCTATCGTCAATACCGAACATACGGCTAACAAACTGCCGAATATAAATGGCAAAGTTTCACTGCGAAACGAATCGTCGCTCTTCACGCTACATAAATATTCTGCAAACGAAAGTTTGATAAATTATTTTAAAATTGATGGCAATTATGAAAAAAAAAATATTACTAAATAAATAAATATACAAATAAAATTCGTCTAATTCGTAGAATATTATATTGATGAACTGAAGAAAGGTATGCAGGGTAGTCTATTCGTTAGTATAGTTCAATAAGTATATTCCAATTATAAAATATAATTTTTTTCTCTCGTATTTTTAAAATTACAAATTGAAAAAATTTCTCAAAAGAAAAAGAATTTATCAGTATATAAAGATTTGCAAAAAGCAAATGTTAATCCTACTATTCAGTATAAATGTGCAGAATTCCTTTCAAACGACTTAAGCGCGGTCACTATTAAATATGACAACAATATGTATTTTTATATAATAGTAATAATAATTATAATACTATTAGTAAGAAAAATAATGATAATAATAATATTTCAAATCAAGTTTTATTAGTATTAATTTCAATAACAAATAAAGTGAAAGTAATCATTAAAAGTTAGAATACAAAAAATAAAAAAAAATAAAACGATTATGAGCGAGTATCGGGTAGTAATTATTAAAATCACGATAAAATAGTAAAAATATTTGTAATTGTAATCATAATAATGCTATCGATAAAAACAGTTATATTAATTTAACTAAATCTATAAGGAACAAAAATTACAAATAACAATTTAATATTAATAAAAGCTGACAAAGGAAATTGCTTAATCATAATCCGCAAATCTATGTATATCTCAAAAATGACTAAATTTCTATCGCTCGAAAAATTCCACTCTCGAATTATAAGAATTTACCCGAAAATGTATAAATTCCAGTAAAAAATATTTCTTTTTAAATTCAGATACGTAAATGTAAAAACACGTATATTTGACATTATATTAAAAAGTTATAATAATATTTAATAAATGTACCGGAACAAATGCCCTCTCCATTTATGAAAGTAACTAATAATATAAACTGGTAAATAATAAATATACAAGATGAAAATAGTATCGATGGAAAAATCAGAACCATCACAAATGAAAAGCGGCAATTTAAAAATAATAAGTTTAATTATATAAAAAATATGTAATATCATTTATAAGTAATGGTAACGAAAGCAAACAAATTATAACGTTATGAGAATAATACATTATGTTTAATGCGTCGCTGGAATCGTAATTTCCTATTGTTGGAAGTAAATTATTACGGTGCACATTGCAATTGAGAAAAAATTTTTGGGATAGTTTGAGATATGCAGAGCACTATGCATATATGAAATTTTAGTGTACGCGGGGACATTGAGAATACATCTAAGACATCGATTTTGGACTAATTGCAGTCTATTAAAACTAGCATTACTGAAGACCAAACTGGATAAGAATATGTTAAAATATGCCTAATAATTGACTTGTAGATTATTAGTTTATTATTAATATTTAAGTGAGATTTACGTTTGAAAATGGGCTAAATTGAACAGATTGCTCTGTTTGTCTTCAATTATGCATGGTCAATATGCTTGGAAAAGGTTAGTCTCTTGTCTAAAATGACACCAAGATAGCGTATCTGGTCAGACCATTCTATATCAACGCCACTGACGTGAAGTCTGGTCGGTAAAAACGGTCTTCGACGAGTGAAGAAAATTGCTTTGGTTTTGAAAGAATTTTAAGAGCAATTTGCCATTTAGAAAAATACTGAATTACACGATCAACACCGGATTGTAACCTATTGCTGATAGTACTTGGCCTGTAGGAACTGCAGTACAACGCTGTGTCATCAGCGTATAAGGCAACCACAATGTTATTTATATGCGGGAAATCATGCATGAAAAATGTGAATAAGAATGGCCCCAGCACGCTACCTTGAGGCACGCCGGCAGAACAGGATTTGCTACTTAATTTCGCATTATTTATAATGGTATAAAATGATCGATTACTTAAGTAACTATTAATCAGTTTAATTAGATAATTCGGAAACCTGGTAACAATCATTTTATAGTTAATACCGTCGTGCCAGGTTGTGTCGAAAGCTTTTGCCACATTAAATAACACCATCCCAGTATGTTTATTGAAGTTAAAATTATCTGCGATAGAGTCAGCAACTCTTGCTATCTGTTGTGTTGTGGAATGCTTTGGTTGAAATCCAAATTGACTACTAGGTATTATATTATTAGAATTAGTGAAGTCACATAATCTTTTCAGAATAATTTTTTCAGCGATTTTTCTAAGATTGCTAAGCAAGCTGATTGGACGGATATTGTCTATCTGAGAGCAATCTTTACCGTGTTTTGGTACTGGAATTATTTTAGCCACTTTCCAACTAGAAGGGAAGCACTTAAACATTGCACTAATCAAATTAGTTAACTGGACGATGGCTTTATGAGGTAGCATTTTAATGACAGTAGATTGGATACCATCGTGACCTACCGAGCTTTTCTTCTTTGTTGATTTTACATATACTTCTTTGGGAGAAATTAATTTAATATTAGTTATTATCTGAGGTGATGCGATAAATCTGCTGACAACTTTATGTACCTTCTGATAGCTTGAAGCTAAATGGATATTTCTGCTGAGAACCTCAAGGTAGCGTGCAGCAAGCAATTCTGCTTTATGGGTAATATTATATGCATATGTGTTAGTATGGGGATCATGAATTGGGGGAAGTGCTTTATGATGTTGTGTATATTGTTTACATATCTTCCAAAGGCTATTATTTTTAACAGAAAGATTAGAAATTATTTTACTAAACTTTTCGTTATTATGTTTATTTAGTAAATATCGAACTAAAATCAAAAGTTGATTCAATAATTTCTTAAAATTTGTGAATCAGTACGTGAACGACTTTTAGTGTAGGATCTTCTGACAATATTTTTGATTTTAATTATGGAAGTTATATATAAAGGGATCGAAGATATAGGGGAAACATTCTGCTTAATAGGAACAGATTCATGAATCAAGTTCGTCAGAGTGGTGAGACAGTGGTCAATGTTGCCAGTATCAGAAATAGGTAGGTTTAAGTTTATATTATCAGAAATATGACGCTTAAATAAATTCCAGTTCGCATTTTTAAAATTAAATGTTTTACGTACTGGTTGTTGCAGTATGTTGCAGTATGTTGCCAGTTTTGACGATTATAAATATTGGGTTATGATCGGAGGATAAACAGTTAACTGAAATGGGCAGCGTTGTATTGATATTTTTCACTAGAACTAAATCAATAATACTAGGTCGAGAGCCAGGTGGTGGGAAGTATGTAGGTTCTCGTGGTGCTAATATTTGTATATTATTTGGCAAGAGAAGTACTAAGTAAGACGTTGCCAGCCTGATTATTATTAAAATTATTCCGAGACTTATGCTTAGAGTTTAAATCGCCGATTAAAATAATTTTTTTACTTGTCTTCATCAAGGATAAAATATCTTCCCTATACTTAATCAATCGATTAGGCGGTTTATAAACAGCAAAAATAGTAGCAACTTCTACATTGCGATTTACATTATGAGTATTACCAGCAGTGGTTAAATAAATGTTTATGCCAACAGCCTGAATACTATGTAATGGGGGCATTGGCACAATATCATACTTCAGTCGTTGATTAATCAACAATGCTACTCCTCCACTATAACGCGTCCCATCTTTTCTACAAATATCGAAGCCAGGAAATTTAACAGTGAGGTTTTACTGTTCAGTTTAGTCTCGGATAAAGCAATGATATCAATACTATTGTAAATAGCAAATTCATGAAGCTCAGCTAGTTTGTGTACTATAGAATTACAATTCCAGGCAACTAACTTAATCATATTACATAATTAAAAAAAAAAAATTACATATAACTTACTACAATTATTTCTAAAATAGCCGCTATTTTTGTGAAACTATCTGCATTCGCGAGTGCATTTTGTTTTGTAATTATAGTTTTAATAACAATCATTAATTTATTAAAATCAGCGTCTTTAATTAATGTAAAAATGGATGATAGGTCTGATGAGTCTGTGTGATTTAATGAGCCATTAACATGGGATGAATTACTATTACATCGAGTTATTTCAGAGTTCGAGCTTTGATATTATTATTATTACTATTATTTGTTAAGTTATTATTAGTATTATTAAAGTTATGATTAATATTAATGTTATCATTATTAAGCAAGTCATTTACATGGGGAATAGAGAACGACGGAACTCTCCTATTTTTTGCTAGGTTTGTTTTACGTAGTCTGTCGATATATATATATATATAGGGCATGTTTTAGAGTTGGAAGTGCGGTTTCCCTTGCAGTTGGTACAAACAAAGGTTTCCGAAGTTACAGCTGTACAATGACTGCTAAGATGTGACCCACTACATTTCAAACATGTGCTAGATTTATTACAGTTTAATGAAATATGTCCGAATTTTTGACATCGAACAACAGGTTGTTTTGATTTATATTTCTCCCATCTAATAAGACAAAAACACAGACTTTTAATATTCATAACTTGTTGTGGGGCAAGCTGGGAAAGAAAAGTAACGGGATAGATGGGAAGTAGGGTTATCGTTGAATCCGGATTCTTTCTTTCAAATTGAATAATTTTATCTACATCGACTTTGGTCTTTAATTCAGCGTACATGTCACGAATTTATTATTTGGTAGACCTTTCAGTATCATCTTGAACGGTTTACGTTCTTTTGGAGTTTAAGAAAAAAATCGGGCTTTTCGTAACAGCTAAAAGTTATCTGGTCAAAGTAGATCGGTTAGGTGAAAAAATTGTTAGGGAAGCCTTAGAAATTCAGAAATTCAAGGAGGAAGACTTCCGACTTGATCGAACGTAGAGAACGGTGATTAGTCAATTTAGAACAATCAGGATGTAGTTTTCTCAATATAGTTAAGATAGTAGCTTGTTATGTCATAGTTTAGTTCTGATGATGAGCACGGTATGTTGTTTGAAATGTAAACTCGGTTTTATTAATATATCGTTTAACTTTGTTGTTACGAAATTATTGTATGTAATTATGAATATAGACCGCGAAAATAGTTTTAAAAAATCTTTAACTAAGTTATTTTTGGTCTATTCGACGATGTTTAGAACAAAAATCGCACGTAAAAATGTTCTGTCTTAGCATTTGTTCGATATATTATCGTCATTTAAAAAAAAAAAAAAAAATGCATATATAATTAATTTCCGCTTACCAGGCCCGAAATCTTCTCCTTTAAAAATGAACGGTTGAATAGTTAATTCTCTAAGTAACAGTTGCACCTTAATATCGCTGTATCGCGAATCTGTTAAACCGATTTCAATTTCCCGATGGCATTTAAACGAACTTCCTACAGGCGTCGGAAACAGAAGATCGTCTTCAGAAGAGACTGCGCTTATTTTTCTATCTATAACGGATTCGTCGATTAGAAAATTAATTATCGGATTACGAATTATGAAACGAAGTTAATTATTTACGGCGTACACTAACGCATGTAACGTAAAGAATAAAATAATTATAATTAAATTTTCGCCCGTAATTTATTAAATTAACATCTATAAAATTAATAAGATCTTTTCGGAGAATAATAATGATTAAAATGATTATTTAAAAGTATGTAAAATTATTTGCGGCCGAGTATCCATAGTGAATTTTCCAATTTAAAAATTATGTAATTATTATTCTATACATTTAGAAATACGTAGTATATCGATCTATTTTTTTTCTTCTCGAAAATAATATTAATGCGATCCGAGAATTTAATCCAGCGGAATATATAAACAGAAAGAAAAATAAAGGAAATTAACGCGAAACAGTTCAAAGTTATACTAAATACATTTTATTTAAAGTTATAAAAACAAAATAAAATCCTAACACAGTTTAATCGTTATAAAAGTTTTTTATTTTTCGGCAGTTATTATCAAGCATACACATATTATTGTGTATGCTCGATAATGGCGTAACTGTCGAAAAAAAGCTTTACAATAGAAAAATTTTATAGCGATTAAACTGTGTTATGATTTTGTTCTATTTTTAATTCATAAAATCACTACTCTTCGGTATATCAACATTTATGTAAAATTATATAAAATTATGCAAAATACATCAAACGAATTAACGTGTATAAATATTTTCCTAATTCGAATGACAGACTCGATAATAATCGTTTCGTTCCTAATTTTTACAGTGTGCAATTTGTTAAGTTGTGGTAGTTTTTAGAAACATCTAACACGTTTTGACACGGCGGAAACAGAAAGCTGTATAAATTCTACGGACACATTTACCATACTCCCGAGGATGTCATTTCAGAGGGATAGTTTTAAATTATAACAGAAAGTATAATGAATTGAATAAGTCAGCCATCGAAGAAATAAGAAATGTGAAAAATTATAATTTATTATATTAAGAAAAATAACGCATTAATTTTATTCAGATATTATCGTTAATTTTAAAATTATACATATAATGTAAGTAAAAGATTGTAAATGGAGTTCATAGTGAAGATAAATTTTAAATTTTTCCTAACATAAATTTATAATTATTAAATATATTATAAAACGGAAAAAATACTCTATTGAAATTAAATTTAACTCTTTCGGTCGCAGTATTCCTTACACAGTACATAAACTTGTTTTTTTCATTCATTTATTTAACACTTATTACACCTCTCAGCTATGACTACTTAATTATATTAACTAAAATATTTACCTTAAAGATAAAGCATTAGCTCTGTATTAATAAAGTACGCGTACAATTTCGTGTTATCATCTGGAGAACATCCTTTAAATCTTCTGATGGTGTACCGCTCTGAAATCTAAAATCTTTCGTACTTTTACTCTTGATTAATAGGTAATGTACAGCTAAGTTGATCGTAAACTTCGCATACCGGAGGTTCTAATCTTTAAAAGATGTTCGCATATGTCATTCAAATAGTGCCTATTCTAAATCGGAGAAGAGCTTTCTCATATAAGCGAATGTCCCGATTTGTTGCTTTTAGAGGATAAGTATTCTTGACTTTACTCACTTTATCTTCTATTACGATGATTACTAACTTTCATTTCACTTTCATTTGAGCATAATTCAGCGAATCGGTTGGTGTTTTAATTCAGTTATTTCAAAAATCTGTACGCAATCCGACTGCTGTAGGGTTCGCGCTTGAGTTGTTCACTAGATTAGAACGATTTGACTTTGATATAGCATTCTCGCGTCGTAATTTAGAGTAAGCATCTTTCTTCGGATATGGGTAAAGGCCGTTCACCTGCTAACTCTAGTATGCCGAATGCGGGATTAGTGGGATAAGCACCTATACGTAATGCAGTATGAACTTATTTCGACATGATATAGTTTACATTCATAGTCCATATTTGACTAGATAACTACGCGACATAACATCGTGAGTAATTTTAACGAGTTCAAAGATTTCACGCATTTCCTATGGAGATCTGCGAATTGGTCTACTCAACGCAGCGTGCTGATATTTCGATTGTCATACAATTTTAATCGAAAGGATGGCTGTAAATCTGACGATAGAAGTCAACACAATACGTTTCAGACGTGAAGAATTTGAACTCAATATGCCGCCAACAAACTTATAAATCATTTTATTTTTAGTATTCGTTGAGCGGTTTCTAAATACCGCGTTTTGTATGAAATTCAGGTTATTCGTGTGTAATTGTGAAGCTGTAATAGCGAATTTTGTATAATGGAAGAAAACATGTTTTCATTTGTTCCGCAATCATTGAATTTCCTGATAATTAGGTGTGTCCATATTGTATCGTATGTCCTTTCGAGGTAAAAAAGAAGTCGTAAATGTTTATTTGGAAATGCACTTTTAGATGTACCAGATGATCAAGCACTAATCGACCTTTTCGGAATTCGCACTGGTAAAGGCTAATTATCCGCCTGGCTTCCCAAAACCTTTATTTTACATAATACATACATTAAAGATATAGGTGCTAACTATTCGCATTTTCCTGGATTTAATATTGGAATGGCAGTGGACGTGGACCTGATATATGAAAATGTTCGTTCAACATGTTATTATATAAACATTTATGGTATCTTGCGATAGATATTTCAAAAAGACAACCGATATGTAAACCGACGCTGATTTTTTATTAAAATGTTGCGACTTTCCTATAATTCACCTATGGTGAAACGAGCATGATGTGACTGAATTGTTCTCATCTATTATTATTTCATTTTGTTCTTATTGTAGTTTGAATCCGTAAAATGATGCTAAATAAATAACAATAGACAATTTTTCTGCAAAGGTAACATGTGCAGCATCCGCCATCTTATCAAGAAATATTAACAGTTCTTTTTCTTTTCGTGTCCGGTTCGTTACGTTCTATTGTATTCTATCGTACCAGTTTTCAACCAGAATTCTAGCCTTATAGTTTGCCTCGGTGACATCATGCATTGTACACCTCGTCGGGTTTATCTTACACTTCAGTATGTGCGCATTGTCCGGACCACACTGACATTTCGGATCTTCTGTTAGACTCGAGCACACCCCCACCCGTATTCGGTTGACTGTCTTTTTAATCTGTTAGTTACGCATGATTTGCCATTTCTAAAACCAGTTTGTTCGTGGATTAATTACAGGTCTATCGTTTGTTGTACGCGTCACACAACAGTGCAAAAAGAGTTTCGAAAAGAATTCAAAGTTTCGCGATTTTTACGTGAGGATACCTTAATAGCCGCGTTTACGAAACAAGTGTCTACGAGATGTGGAAGACCCGAAAACTCGGATTTCGAAAGAAATTTAAAAAATTCAGCGACTGGAATAAGTCTTCCGAAATTTCGTAAAGACTGAATGAATCTATTGAACAATATTGTGTTCCACAAATGATTGTAAGTTAATATCTCGTTTTCCTATTTTTAAATAAAATTTCATTCAAAAATTTTGGTCGAGTAGTTTTTTGAGTTATTCAGTAAAACCGTCCGGTTTTCTCTGGCTCAGCCTATATTACCCGCTACTCCGGCATTATTACTCTTCTTCGATAACGGATCACACCGTTCGATCAGGGACGGTGCCGATGACTATTGACTATTATGCGACATGCGCAGATTATTACAAAATGAAAACGAGAAACGCCACAAAATATTCGCACAGCTGTCCGTTTTCATATTGGTTAAGTTCAATCCTAAATATGTTTTCATAACACGTTAAAAATTATATACCGTCATAATATTAATTCCTTCAGTACATCATGACTGAAAGGTTTAATATAATTTTGAGTATTTTCTTTTTATTTAACATCTTCTCACGCGAATGACGATAATTTACATTTCTTAAAATGAACTTTCGAAAAAAGTTATTTTATTACGAACTTTGCATTTTTATTTTGTCGGAGTAATAATAAATGCGTTAAAACGAAAATTAAAATCGATATTTTAATACGATTAAAAAGTATAACAAATATAGCGCTTACCAGGATACTTAATATGATTGAATTTTGGATCCGACGTGCTGAAATTAATTTTTACACTTTTCACAAACCATCTTTCACCTCCGGGTGTCTGAAAAAGAAAGAATGAAAACAGATTAATTCGAAACGTATAAAGAGAAGTATAGAGTAGGAGAATGTTCAAGAACTAAAATACTCCGTACTGGAAAGTCTGAGAAATGGCGAAGTTGGAGAGAATGTTGAAAAAATGTATATAACAGAGAACAAACCGGAATATTTTGAACTTATTGTTAAAGCGATGCGAGTTCTTACAACTTATTATAATTCAAGGGAAAATTGAGAGAAACAGAAGCGCAGGAAGACGCCAAACAGACACTGGATCAAGAATATAAAGGAGTGCACCGATGTCACCTCAGTCTCAGCTCATGTATTATGCGATAGAAATATCGATATAATGGCAATTGTGATCGTCTACTACGTCCTTGATACGACCG
Organism: Coronaproctus castanopsis; assembly: GCA_032883995.1. Classification (NCBI taxonomy): domain Eukaryota; kingdom Metazoa; phylum Arthropoda; class Insecta; order Hemiptera; family Monophlebidae; genus Coronaproctus; species Coronaproctus castanopsis. The sequence goes on from CM065053.1 coordinate 251,444,745, forward strand.
AAAGAAGATGTAGCCCCTGACTTGCAGGAATAATTTTTTTAGACTTAGCACCCTTTAAAACTTTTAAATCTGCATACACGTTTTTCAATTTCTCTCTGTGTAGACGGCTGTTTTTTATGTATTTTCAAAAATTAATCCCGCATTTAAAATTTACTCGTTTTAGAAACGGGAAAATAGTTGTTTTTTACAGAATGTCTAAATTTTTTAATAAATATAATTACCACTGGGAAATGTAATATAGACGCTGCAATGTACATTATGCAATTATTTTTAAAAAAATCAATTTAAAAAAAAATGTACACTTTAAAAATGAGAGTTTTCTAAAACAAATATGAACCCTGCGACTGAATTAATTAGTGTATTTTTATCGCATATATATATATATATATATATATATATATATATATATATATATATATATATACATATATATGTAGTTTTTAACTGAAGGGTAAAACGATAATATAATTTATAACTAGGGGTTTTATCCGCCTCTGCTACCCAAGAGGGTTGCTACCCAACGGGGGTAGTGTCTATTTTTGGGAAGCTGTTGGGGATTAATTGTGATTAAATACCGTTCAAATAGTGCAGGGGCTCTGACGAGTAAAACAAAAAAAGTTTCACCCAAATTCGACTAAAATTCGCCAAACCCGCCCTTTGAATGGGCTCCGCAAGTGGGAAGTCTACATAAAACAAAAATATCGTTAATTTATATATATTTTTTTCCTGAAATTTGTCATCGGATAAAACCAAATTCGTCGACTGCAGTTGCTGTTGAACTTAAGACACGCCCGCTTTCCTGAGATTAATTTTTGCTATAGAAATTTGCCATCGGATAAAACCAAATTCGTCGAAATGACGTCATACTGCAGTTGCTTAAAGCAATCCGAACTGCATAATAACACATCTGTAGTCAAATGAGTTCTATGTGGCGTATTGAGATAGAGTAAAAACCGTATGAAAGAAAAGACTACAGATAATCGAACTACGAATACTACAGACGAACAAACTAAACGAGTAAAACCGTTTGATTCTATAATGAAAAACGTGCACTGCACGTCAGCCGTCGTTCCATAGAGTTGTTCCCCCACAGCCGTCGAGAATGAAAGAAAGTATCGGTAAATACGCTACAGATATATTTCATCATTCAACGACAATTGCCCCCGTTAATGCGAGTTGCCCGTTGGTGTGGAGTTTGCCGTGTAAATAGTTCCCAGCCATTTCGATTTACCGCTAGGCCCAGCAGCCAATTTCCGACTTTCGACTTTTCATCTCGTTTAATAAATTTGCTACAAAACATTGTTCTTAACGTATTCGACAAATTTTTTTCATAATACTCCTTATAATTATCGTATAAATTTAATTTTACCTTGCTGAATGTAAACGTTAACTGGTATTTCTTCCATCTTAATATCATCGTTGATGTGTCAGCGTCGCTACAATCACCGTCCACATCGACATTTGGCGGTACGAATATATCGGTTTCCTAAACGATCAAAATTTACTCGATACGTAAATAATCGTAGACTACGTTATTGTTACATTATTACGTTTAATTAACGTTGAAAATCGCGAATAAAGAAAATAATAGACAACAGAGAAATACGTGTGTATGTGTTAGTTCCTCGAAGAGTGTAACTTGTAAATATGATGGAGAAGGAATGGATAAACAAGGATCATCAACGATATATTAGTGTAGAAAAAGTTGCCGCATTAGATTTAAACGTATAAATACAAATGTTATTTGATCAGGTTCTGTAACTATTTCTGCATAAGATCCCATTATCCAGTGGCGGATGCTTTAAGGTTCTCGATCGTACGTATTATAATACACGTTATTTATGTTAAGTCTAACGATTCCGTTCTGTCAGATTTCGATCGAGTTATCCGATAAAGAGATGAGGGCCGTACAATTTGGACGGTTCTCTAGTCGTGCGCCGTATTTTTATTTATCGCTATTTCTTCATTTATGATTTTTTACCAACTTCAGAATGATTGAGGGGAAATTAAACGGGAAGAGGAAAAGACCTCGAGCCACATGAATAGACCGGATCAAAAAAGAAACGCAAATGAATTATCAATATATTACAAAACCCATCTCAAGATAGACAAACATGGAAACGAATAGAGGAGCAAGGCTCTTAATAGCAATGATGATGATGACCGCCTTCAGATCTTCACGAAGCGTCAGATCGGTTATATACCGAGAAACGTCGACACAACGCTTCGAACGTTTTGATTTTAAGCGCTCTGCGAAATAGCGATATTGCTACATGACAAAATCTGGTTTCAAGATTTAATTATATCGTAGAGATTTATTCTCGATAGACCGACCTTCTGTCTAAGAGCCGAAATATTTACTTCTTTTAATTCTCAATTTGTTACTTTTTAAAAAAAAAAAAAAAGAAATAATAATAATAATAATTACTCGTACAGTTTTCATAGATCTATCGGCCGCATATAATACAATAATCCATCGATCATTACTAAGTAAGCTGTATCATTTTACCGATGACTACAAATTTACAACCGTTATCGCTAAAATACACTATCGACGATCTTATGTCTCCTTAAATGGGAAGAGTAGTTGCAGGAGAAGACAACGTAATGGGCTTCCACAGGGAAGCGTGTTAGCATCAATATTATTCAACATATACATAAACGACCAGCCTATGGTCAAAGCATGAATCAGTTCATCTATGCGGACGACCTGGCCGTTGCCTGTCAAGGAAAATCATTCGAAGTAATTGGAAAAGAACTCTCCAGTACTTTAATAAAACTAGAAAAATACTATGCACAGAATCACCTGAAACCAAAACAAAAAAAAAAACAGTGCGCTGCTTTTCACCTAAGAAACAGAGACGCTAACAGACACGTAGAAGTGACAAGGAATAAAAGTGGACTTCAATGAATGTCCCCTATACCTCGGAGTTACCCTTGATAGAACACTATCCTTCAAAAAACATTGCCTGAAGACAAAAGTTAAGATTGTAGCCACGAATAACATACTACGTAAGCTAGGCTCTCGAAGCGCTAGCCTGCATATCCTGCGGACATCAGCACTGGCACTATGCTATTCAGCTGCGGCGTATGCGTGCCCAATATGGTTTCATTCGGCCATGCGAAACATGTTGATACCGCGCTAAACGAGAGCTACCGTATTTCCGCAGACTGTTAAAAACCGACATCTGTCGATAACATCTAAAAGAGCAAGCAGGAAACCGATAACCACATAATATGATGTTTGGACGTAAACCAGCTAAACGAAGATTGAAGTCTCGCAACAGTTTTATGGCGGTTATCAAGCCATTAACAATAAGCCCGGAAACCGGCCGACATAATACCTGGAAGGAAGAATGGTCGAAAAAAAATCGCGAACTACGGATTGAACCTAAGAAGCATCTTCCTCCACGAGCAGAACTAAAATACGGAACATGGCGTTCACTAAACAGATTAAAAACAACGTTGGTCGAACAGGAGACAATATGAAGGAAGTAGAGAACCTCTGACAACTCTTTCTGTATATGTGGCGAGGAGCAATCTAACATCTTTTCATCTGCAGCAGCTGCCCACATATAAAGTTCCTTTTCCTGACACGAAGAAGAAGAAGAAGATTATTATTATTACTATTATTATTATTATTATTATTCATTACAGTCATCATAATAAGTATTGTCGTAAGTATGTATTAATTTTATTTGTGCCTTTTACATTACATTATGTTTGGTATATGTTGCGTGAATGAGTATAGTGTCAGTTATGATAAATATGTTTTTTATATTTCACGTTATTTTATTGTAAAAAAAAAAGTATTTTCTTTTATTTTTTTCCAATATGTTTACATGCTGCATTATATTGTAACTGCTTAACTTTGTATATATATATATATATATATATATATATATATATATATATATATATATATATATATATATATATATATATATATATTATTATTATTATTGCTAAAATATGCGCATTGCGAAATATGAATTAATTTGCGTATTAATATTATATATTGTTAAATTGTTTATTATTAGACGAATGAATAAAAATTGATTTTAATTTGATTTGATTATATTAGCTACTAACGGTAATTCTGTGTACTTAGTATACAGTGAGCTGTATTTTTAATGTTTAAAATGTAAATTAAATGATATTTTCGTTCTTTTAAAAAAATATTATTATTATTATTATTATTATTATTATTATACGATTCCTCCATGTTATTAATTACGTGTCCAAATTTATAATCTTTGTGGAATCGTAACGACGTTCAGAATTATCTGTCCAGTTGACAGATTTTATTTGTTTCTAAAAATTACTCTAGACGATGCAACGTGTTCTCTATATAGGAGTATAAAATTACTTAAGCAGACGAAAACACATAAACTAATATTTCGTGTACAACGCTATTTTTTAAACAAATATATATATATACTTCCTTTTTTATATATTTAGGATGGAGACGCTCTATGTCGATCAAATATCACTTGTAATAAAAATAGACAACACGTCAGCATTAAAAGTTCAATATGGATATTGTGTGTGTGTGTGTGTGTGTGAGACTGAAACGCTTAAACGTTGTAAAGTGCTAATTATGTAATAAATGTTAATTTTTAATAAGGCTCGTTCGGAATTTTTCCAGGTAAATCGTATGTATGTTTATTTCATTTTGCAAAGTTTCGAAAAGACAATTGTCATTTTCTATCGAAAATGAAAAATGCAGGTAGCTTACATGGAAAAACATTTTACACGTAACAAAATAAATCGCGTCAGCATTAATCATATTTCATATTCAACACACACACATATATATATATATATATATATATATATATATATATATATTGACGTATAAAACACTAGACGTATATACTTGTATCGTTTTACATTCTTTCTCTTTATTAATTAATATGCTTTATTATTATTGCCTACTTTTTTTTTACACGCTCGACAAAGGTATTTACTTATTGGCCATTTTTTATCAATAACGGATATTATAAAGCGATAAAAATATCAAATTCTGGTACACGTATAATTATTAATTATTTATGTTATCGTTAAAAAAAAAAAAAGGAAAACACCGTAAATAACTGAATATGTCGCTATTTATCGTATACTAATTAACCAAATTTACCCTGTGTATGACATCGCTATCTGGTGTCGTATTAATGAAAGTATCTTATTCGTTCACTACGTTATAGATAGCAGTACCGTCTATATTCTACCGCGGGGCTTATAAAATTGCGAAGGTTTAATTTTCTTTTCCTTCTTGCGATTTTCATTTTACTTTTTTTCTTTAAATTCGTATAAAATTTTATTCGTTCAAAATTATTTTTCTCGTAATTAAGTTTATAGTTTTAAAAAAAATGGAACGATTAATTATTCAATACGAATTATTTTTCGAGTCTCTTATCGGAAATTATAAATTTCAATAATCGATTTGCACGCGTTTAATAAAAATAAAAAATATTTTTACCATTTTCTCTCCTATTTTACTCATATACAAAAACGTGAGCATAGCATCGACCGTCATTAGCACGCAAGTTTTACCCTCTTCCCCTTTATTCAATCTGTACGTACATACAATCGGTGATTTATCCGTCGTTGCACCTGTTAATTAAACAGAAAATAATAATAACCATAACGATAAAAGCAATCGATCGATCAAGCAATATATTTAAAAAAAAACATACAGCTGTAAACATTTATCACAAATGCGCATCGTGCGCACGAGTATCGGGGACCAAATTTGATATAAATTCGAATTAATCAAAGTTTTATAACAAGATATTAAACGACGATATTGGAAATATAAATTATAAATATTTTTTTTTATAAATAACTGCCTTTTAGGAAGGTAGTTACAATATGCAATCTTAACCTATAGGGTAAATAATTAGTAACTTTGATAATTTAACATGTTGTATACGCTGATCCAGTGATCAGTTTCCACTAATATTAACTAAATATTAATTATGAATATGGGGTTCGATAGAAATATAATTATTATTTAACTATAAACTGGGTCCAATGGATGTGTTCGCTTAAGACGTCTCACATCATTTGAAGTATCCAGTAACCGTGTAACTTCGTTATTGTCTCCGTTCGTGGTGTTTGACCGCAAAGCTGTGAATGATGTCATCAACTTATTGAATGTTCAAATCATAATGTACATTACTGTCCCGTTGGAACACCATCGTGCGTTAGTCAGCGTCCGTCAATTATAAATATGACTATTATTCAAGTTTAAAACTCGCATAAGAATATAAACAATAATAAACCTATTGCTCGTACATAGAGGTTGCGTTGCACATCCATCAGAAATATCCAGAACAAAACAGTATAAAAATTGATAATGTAATAAAATAATTTACTCATTATTTTTTGGAGATTAAACAAAATAAGTGAATTTTAATTATATTTTTTATAGAATATATAATAAAAAAAAAAAATCATTTAAAAAAGTGCTTTGAAATGCCTACTTTCAATGATTGGTGGTTGCACGCTTAATGCAACCTGAACAAGGTATCAGAAAGCCGTATACACCGTTATTTAGTGATTCTGAGCCTAATGCTACTAGGGATTAGCGATGTAGAGTATACGCAGAACTGTATTAGCGACTGCAGGTATTTCGTTTTGCAACCAAAGTGATTGAAGTGCACACTTTTTGACGCGGCAGAATAGGTTTTTATCGTTGGGTTGTTCATAGGCAATGCGGTTGCATGCGCATACTACTTGCCAACTTAAAATATATTCAAAAAAAATACGAATTCTTCAATATGCTGATGACGTGGTAATATATGCTTCAGCGGCGACATTGCGTACAGCGGTGAAGTATATTACAGAAGCAATTGAAAAAATTGAAAACTATGCGGAATGGTTGCAACTTGAAGTACAATGCGAGAAAACTAAAGGTATAATATTTACAAGACATAGAATAATTGAAAGTCCGTATGTTAAAATTAAAGGTAAAACGATTCAATTTAGCAAAACTATAAAATACTTAGGAGTGATATTGGACCAAAAGTTAACTTGGAAAGATGAAATAAACTACATTAAAAAAAAAATGCCAGGGTGGTCTAAATATTCTTAGAGCTTTAAACGGAACCAGTTGGGGTAGTCATCCGAAAACAAATATTTTAATTTACAAAGCGCTGATAAGATCACAAATAGAATATCCAGGACCAATTATCACATCAATCAGTAAATCAAAAATGAAAATATTAGAAGTATTACAAAATATTGCACTGAAAAATGCATTAGGAGCACTAAGATCAAGCCCTAATCATTCAATACAGGTTGAAGCGGCAGAACTACCAATATATTTATATTTACAACTAATTACAGATAAATTTTATTTAAAATGTAAATCTGATCGAAACCACCCTTTAAATAAACTTATTCCAAAATTATACACATATGTGTCAGATAATCGATATTGGCATAATAAGACACACCCTGCTTTAATTATAAGCTATGAAAATTATAAAGAACTTAATATTGTACAAAATATTAGGATACCGTATTACAATACATTATATAAATACATTATCAATAAGATGAACATAGATTTTTCTACAGATGTTTTCTGCATAACTGATACACTCAATATAAATAATACTATTTTGAAAGAAATAATAGATAGACAATTCCCGGAACACGAATGTATATATACAGATGCTTCGATAAATTCGGAAGAAAAATATTATTCGGCAGCGTTCTATAATAAAACCCTGAACAAAAAAAGAAAATTTAAAATTCCACCAGTATATACTTCTTGTACGGCAGAAATGATAGCTATTCAGAAAGCAATATCGTATAAGATCAAATCAAGAAACACAAAAATATTGATATTAACAGATTCAATGTCAGCAATCCAAAAAATTAATAATAGAACAGACAAGCAGGACAACATTTTATGGAATATTGTTAAGATGTGCGGTAAACTTCAAGAACATAATAATGAAGTAGTATTTAAGTGGATTCCGGGGCATAGAGGAATACAGGGAAACTGTATTGTCGATCAGCTTACAAGGAATGTACCAGCAAATCAACGACAAATTAATATAAAATACCCTTGGAAGGAATTTATAAGTAAATTAAAAGCGCATAGCTTAATAAACTGGAATGATAAATACAGAAACCTTAGTACTTACTGTGGAAAATATTATTACAGTATCCAAAAGGAAATACGTAAAGATACCTGGTTTACGAATAACATGAATAGAGATTATATTAAAACAATGATAAGGTTACGGACGGAACATAATTTAACTCCGAAAAAGCTGAAACAACTAAATATAATACATTCAGATTTATGTGAATGTACAAAAGCAGAAGGATCCATTGAACATATAATTTGGAACTGCAGCATAAGAAATAGAGGAAGAAAAGACCTTGAAAAAGAAATTGTCCGAGGGTATAGTACATTGCCTGTACATATTATACAGATAATTAGCGAACCAACTACAAAAGTAGCAGAGGAGTTATATCGATTTATAAAAATTAATGATATTAGGTTATAAATTAAAACTCAACTTCGATAAATAATAAATAATGGAAATAATTAGTACAAAGTAAACTGGCTAAATGGGTAACACCGGGCCAAAAAAAAAAAAAAAAAAAAAAAAAAAAAAAAAAAAAACCTAACGAAAGAGTCTACGACTTATATATTTCATCTCTTTCCGAGATTAGTTCTTCTTCTTCGAATTTCTATTGATGTTTCTTTTACTGTATATATTTTTCTGCATGTGAATTGTTTCATTGCTTCTATTCAGTTTATTATGTTGATAGTATTATTACTGACCAATTTTAATATACGTAGAATTGTTTCCTTACTTAAACTTTATTATTTATACGGCAATTGATCACTTCATTTTCTCAGGTTCGTGTAAATTGTGAAAAAATAAGTAAACTATTATACGTAGTTTATCGAATTGTTTCGTTTCAGCATTTCAAACATGTTATACTTTTCCAATTGAATAAATGTTGTACTTATTTATGCGGAAATAATTTTTTAATATATTTTGGTTTAATGTAATCGAATTTTTTATCTCCAGATTAATAATCTAACTTCATAATTTTTAATTTTTTTATTTAAAAAGTTCTCGCATTCGTATTCGACTGTGTTGATTTTGATATTATTAATGTTACTTTGTAATGTGTGAAACAAAAAATTTGTTTGCAAGTATCGTCTGCAAGGGTTGGGGAGGTGTAATTGCAACCGCTAGATATTGTAATCACGAGTCGTCACTGATATAAATTAATGCGTAAAAGCCAGTGTACCAACTTATAATAGAAGCGTGAATCTACTTGTTTTCATATTAAATATGTTGTCGCATAAAATTTAAACGAGATAATTATAATAAAAATATTTCTTATTATTATAATCAAAGGCAATATGTATCAATTGTACTTAGGGAAACAACTCATTCCACAGACTAAATCAGTAAAGTACCTAGGCGTGCATGTAGATTTACGATTGACCTGAAAAGTCATGTTAAAACGAAGACCCAGCAGATCGAGAATAAAACGCGTCAATTATATCGGTTAATAGGCAGGCAATTAGATATTTCCTGCGAGCTTCTGCTATACGAGCAAAATTATTAAACCTATTTGGATTTATGGCCTTGCTCTGTGGGACTGTATACGGCCAAGTCGAATCGAGATATCATACAACGCCGTCGAAACATCATCTTACGTAGTTGATGCTTATCGTTAGTCACGCGTAACAATGACATTCTGATCTCAGTACGATGTTCATTAATGATGTCATTAAGCAATTCGCTAAATTATAAAAGCAGCTGCTGGACAGTCGTGTCAATGCAGAAGCAAACTGCTTAATACCGAACATGGAATTAGACGACTCGTTCGTCGCCACCCCGTAGATTTAAGTAAATATTTATGTATAACTAGCTGTACCCTGCCACGCTTCGCTGTGGCACATTGTGATTGAATGGTTGCGAAATGAGAAATAAAACAAAGAATACATGTCATATAAGTTTAATTTTGCAATACTTGCGGATATACAATATTTTTTTGTTTTTCCACTGTCTGCGTAGATATAAAGACTATCTGGTTTGCCGACTCCGGAACACGCAATATACAGTTGTCCATATGAAAAGCAATCCGCATAAATAAAACAAAGAATACATGTCATATGAGTTTAATTTTGCAATACTTGCGGATATACAATATTTTTTGTTTTTCCACTGTCTGCGTAGATATAAAGAGTATCTGGTTTGCGGACTCGGGAACACGCAATATACAGTTGTCCATATGAAAAGCAATCCGCATAAATAAAACAAAGAATACATGTCATATGAGTTTAATTTTGCAATACTTGTGGATATACAATATTTTTTGTTTTTCCACTGTCTGCGTAGATATAAAGACTATCTGGTTTGCCGAATCGGGAACACGCAACATACAGTTGTCCATGTGAAAAGCAATCCGCATCTAAATCTAAACCACACAATTCTAAAGATTGACCTTGAGCTTTATTGATTGTGATTGCAAATGCCAATCGAATTGGGAATTGCAATCTTTTAAATTGAAATGGTGTATCGGTCGGGATCATGGGTATTCGAGGAATGAGGACATCTTTACCTTTGAAAGGCCCCGTTAAAATCGTTGCTTCCAATACGTTATTCATCAATTTCATAACTGCAAGTCGCGTGCCGTTGCAGAGTTTTGGCTGATTGATATTCCGCAAGAGGATAATTGGCACACCTATTTTCAATTTAAGTATGTGTGGTGGTATTCCCGGCAGATTAAATGAGTATAAAAATTTCGTTGGATAATTAACTACTTCATCTGCTTCCACAACGGTGTCTATGGACTTATAAGTAATTTCATCACTTTGAATACTGGATTGAATAACATTATTAAGTTTATAGATATCTTTATTTTTTGCGGCAAGGATAGCTCTCTCACTGAGCCAATCGTGATTTCTATGATTTATTTGAATGTTAGGAAATACTTTTTCGATCAGTTCTTCTTTCGATGTTACTAAATTATAAAAATTATCGGGAAATGATATTCATCTAGACGTTTCATCGACTGGCAGCTATCCGTTTCCAATTTCCAGTAACTGTCGTGAGAATACCTCAGCTGATGGATCATTCTGCAACTGGACACGCATATTCGTAGTCAACTGCAATGTACATACGTGCCGCCATAGTGTTAAATATTTCAGGCAAGCATTTATTTCGTCTGCTGGTGTCGATCGAGAAATTACAGGCAATGTTTGCCTAAAATCTCCTGCGAGTAATATCAATGCATTCCCGAATGGTTGAACGTTTCCATCGCAAATCTCGTAACGATCGATCAAGAGCTTCAAGCGATTTTTTATGTGCCATCGTGCATTCATCCCAAACAATTAGTTTACATTTTTGTAATACTTTTCCCATACCGGATGCTTTGGAAATATTGCACGTAGGAGTCTCGATGATGTGCATGTTTAATGGCAACTTTAGAGCTGAATGCGCAGTTCTTCCACCTGATAACAATGTCGCAGCTATTCCAGATGAAGCAAGAGCTAAGGCTATGTCATTTTTTGATCGAACCGTTGCTAGAATTAATCTAATGAGGAATGTTTTCCCAGTTCCTTCTGGCGCATCCAAGAAGAAAATCTCCCCAACTCCGTTATTTATCATTTGCATTATGCGATCATAAATGCCTTTCTGTTCACGCGTTAATTTGGGAATGTTCGATTGGACATATGCCTGAAGATCATCAATGTTGTAACTCTGTTCATAGCGTAAATCTACATCAAATGCAGCAGTCGCAGTTCGGGTTGGTGCTGGCATTCCTAATTGAATAAGAACTTTATTTGCAATAGCTAAGCACTTGTCTTCAATATTTATCAATGCTTCGTTGTAAATGCCTTCTGTAAATTCTAAGGTCATATTGGCATTTTCAAGGCGTACTCTATACAAAATATCCTCAGCCATATGCGATCGATATCTTTCCCATAACTCTGCGGGAGGTGAAGGAAAGCAAGTGGTCAATATAATTGCGAATAATGCGCGAATTTGGTTTGGATGTGCAGTGTTGCACACGCCTCATTAATGCATATATTCCGCTGTTGGTCATTTTCTAATAAATTCAGAGTTTGACACGCAGCGCGGAAAGTGGCATATGTGACGCCGTCAACTATTTTTAATTGCTGAAAAGATCAGGACCAGGCACATTTACCAATAGCATGCGAAGGAAAAAACATTCATCTTGATTGGGATGCACTGTATAAAGTCTACCAATTGTATTTTATTTGAAAATGCCAGGTTGACCGTCGACTGGCTCCCCTCGTCTGCGTCGTACGAATAATTTTTTAGTTACATTCCACGTATAATAAGAGGGAACTTCTGAATACATCAGTGTTCTGGCGAAAGCGTCGTCCTGACATAAGGTGAAAAAAGCAGTCAGAGTTGTACCAGGTGGATTAAGGGCTCTTTCTTGCACATTTGCATCTGTGAAATAAACACGCTGTCCATTTTCTAAATGTACTTCCAAGTGAACCACAGCTGGATTGCGTTCATGCATGGGAAATGAAAAAATTCGCCATGCAGCCTCATTGCTGCTTATGTATCTTTCAGCCTGATATTGAGCAATTTCATCGATATCTCGTACTGCATTTTTGTCACGATTATCTGACTGCACACTAAAAACTGCCATATCGCTGCCTTTATTAACATATTTACAGATGTATTTAATTGATTTGACGGAATTGCAATATTCTACGTTTATGTGGGCTTTATATGTTTTTGACAGCAAAGGAGAATATGGAACCATCCAACGGTTGTCTACATCAATATCACCATTTTGCATGCGTATAGTTGCCAAATTCCCACCATCTTCAGTTGATCGTCTTCTATACCGAGGATATCCATCGTCGCCTGTTACTGTGTTCGCTGTGAATGCTCGAGGATATTGCTTAGAGCATTTCCCATCTACCATGCATGGTGAATTTGGATTTAGTGTACCACATGGTCCATGTATCATGTTTTTGATAATAACTGAATGCAAATCCTTATCGACGTCAGCCCGTGGAATCTCAGCGCATATCACTTCGTCGATTTCGTCTGAAGTTATTTTATTGTAGAGCCAGATTAGTATATGCGCATGTGGCAATCCTCTCTTTTGCCATTAAACTGAATACATCCAGCAGCGCACAGATCCAAATACTTCATTTTCACGATGAAATCCATCAGCGATTTAAGCTTTTTTCGGAAAACACGTGCTATAATGTCATGCCTATCCACGTGTGATTGCCCAGGAAGTAACAGCTGCCGTATCTCGTCCCAAGCTGGATTGCATGTGAAAGTGATAAATAAATCTGGACGCCCGTAATGACGAACATATGACATTGCATCTTGAGCATATTCTTGCACGCGAACTGCCAATGTATGAAGATGGCAAAATAGTTAGCTTTCCAACATTGGTTGTAGTACCGTCATTCACAACTGCATCTCGCAAATGAAGTTTAGTCTGATTCAAACGGAGAAATAGCAAACGTTCCGTTTCAATTTTAGCATACATATCCACAATATACTGGTGAAACAACTGACGGCATTTTAAAATATAATTGTCCTCGTTCATGCGAATCATTAAGCGGTATGCGTAAAAGTTCATTGAGCTGCAATTTTTATTGATTTCTTGATGCGGATTATATATCATGCTAAAATTTCAGCTCGATCGGTGCAGAACTTTTTTGAGTTTTTGAAGCGTCAAAAACCAACATAACATTTATATATGTAAATAGATAGATGGATGCGTAACAAATTGGATACGTTCTCCACACTCGTTTTTGTAATGAGCGGTTAAGGTAGCTATTAAGTAATCACATAAGTTAATGATGATAATTATTTAGCCAAACGACTAAGATTGTCTATATTAAGGGCTACATATAATATATATATATATATATGTATAATAATAATCATAGTAGACCGGTGTACGAGCTTACTTACCAGTTTTCTGTTTCTTCATGTCGATCAAATTTAAATTATCCAATTTGCGATTATAAACCTTCAAACGTTCTCCATACGGTTTTTCATCAACGTCCTTTTTTCAGATAAGACGAAAATTATTATTTTACGTAAACGATTAAATTTACAAGCGTAACATTTATTACATTTTTTTTGTTTAAGAAGTCAGTTTACAACATTTCGTTACTTACACATGTTATACGTTTACTGAGAAGAATATTACATACGTATTAACAACAATTATATTCGAGTATTCATCGGTCTATTTGTTTTCTATCGTTATATTTACTATTAAAATGCCGAAGAATGAATAAATAATTTTAAAACGTTCTAAATGTTCCCGATTTTTAAATCTTTGCAATATCGGCAGTCGCGACGTTGATTTAAAATCTAAAAATTCGAATATCCTAAATACGGATAATAACGCATTTAACTAAATCCGCCACAACGAAAAACGATTTAAAATTAAAATAGATTTCAATTAGAAATATATTTCATTCTAATTATAACTATGAGTTCTACCCGGGGCGATTTAATATGAAGAAAACGAAAAAGAAGTTCATCAAAATAGGATAATTTCTGAGAGTGAGATAACACCAAATAAGCTCTTAACGGGTATTTGTAATGCGTAGCTAATACGAACTTGTTAGAGGAATGTGAAACCCGCTCATTTAATCGACTAGCAAACACACACACACATATATATATATATATATAAATAACTTTTATAATGATTAACTTTGTTTTTATTTTGTTTTGTTAATATTATATATATAAATATTTTGTTAACAAAGCATGGGCGTTATTTTTGAAAATAACCTTTTAAATATTTCGTTACTCCATAACTTATTCTATACATGCGTGTGTATAAACGCTAATGTGCACCGCCATATTTGAAAATTAATTTTCAAATGTTCTACTACTACCGAGTATAATAAAATTTGTTTACTTAAATTAAATTTTCATTATAATTATAAATATTTCGATAGAAACAGTTTGCATTAAAATTATAATTTAACTGGTACATTAATTATCAGAATATATCTCGATCCGCCTTCAGAGTACGATAAAGGCTAGAACGTTTCACTATTATTTCCAACTATGACTCTATCATCGTAAAACCGACAACGTCGACGTCCAGCCAGAATGATGTAGTCCTCTTTCGTGTTTGATCTGGGCATACGCATTTTACGCATCAGTTCCTGTTTCCAAAAGAAGAACGAAAGGTCCTGCATGTATACATCGCCACATCTTAGCTTACTGCTCAATTTGAAACTACTTCCTAGCATACCACAACGCAACTCCTCCTTTAAAATCAAGCTCGCCCTCTTCCTCAATAATAAAAATCTTCTTCCTTTTAATCTAATTAGCTTTCCCTCTGTGTCTATGGCCAAAGTAGCAGAATACGCCAAGGTGGTCACAAATGAAAATAATAATGAGAATAATCGGAATTTCGGGTAGAAAATGCTGAAAAGAAAATGTAGTAGAATGTTCGGCGGAATCGTGTATCGCTGAGCATATTTTATATAAAATTTGGTTTGTCATTTACAGTTTCTAAACGATGGAATAAATCATTTCTTAAAAAAATGATAAAATTCCGCACAAACGAGATTCCAAAACAAGAAAGAAAATTGCGAAATATTCGAGCGTAAACTACAATTTTTTTTTTTGATAATTTTTTAAATTAACGAAAAACATAATTTTGAACGTCTTTAATTTTATAACCTAAACTCGTAATTATTACTTGTAAGTCAAGAAGGACGAAATTCATGGTGGTTAAAATAAAGGTTACGAGTCATCTAAGCGTAAACAATAATTTAATCGGGAGAGTTATCAGAGGTACATATATATCTCGGATCATAATAAACTATAAATTAGATAATAATGAAGAAATAAGAACAAGATATGGAATAGCGAAGGAAACATTTCGAATAATAAAAAAGGTTACGCTTATTAAATGATTTGCCACTCGAAAGCTAAAATTCATAAACTGCTACGTTATTCCCGTACTTTTATGTGGAGTGGAAAGGTGGACCATAAATTTCACTATGGTTAGAAGTTTAGTGGCTACGGCAATCTACTTCTAAGAAGGCTATTAAGGAATTCGCACACCGAAAAAAAGTTTCCAAATAATAATGTATTGGAAAGAGCCGGTGTACGAAGAAAGCTCTTAAAAAATATTTAAAAAGAAAAACGGCATATTTAGGTCGTATTCTAAGAGGAGGAAAATATGACATTTTTACTACAAGGAAGAATTCATAATAAAAGGCCAGTTGGTAAAAGAAGAAATTCATGGATAAAAACATAGAGGGAATGGAGTAACATTAATAATATCGGTGGACTCTTTAAGGCAGCAAGGAAGAGAAATTATTAGGAATATTCTATGCATAGTTTACGGTATTAGAAAAATAATTACTAATAGATATGATGGTGAGAGCAGAACTACTCGTACATTTACGGGGCGGGGGGGGAAATACATTTATTTACATCTCTTGAATAAATAGATAAATTAAATTATTAGCATAACTCCACACAACAGACCTAATCAAGATATTTAACGTTATCCTGTCAATATGGGTTGTTTAATCGAATTTCAGATGTCATAATTGATCTTAAATTTTATCATTAATTTCAGAAACATTTAAGTTTCGATTTATTTAAAAAAAGAACAATATGAAGTTTAAGCACTGAAATTTGTAATCGATTTCTTATAACGCTAATTTAATAGATGACATGTGGGAACCATAATAGAAAGCGTCGTAAAATTGTCGGATCATCCTAATGTGATGTAGAAACTATATTGATTTATTTATCGATTAAAAAACGCGATGTTTAACTAGAAGCTTTTGCGACATTACGTACTACTAAAGTTGAATGACGTGTCTGACTCTATCGAGAGCATATGTAATTATATTTATATAATCAAATTCATTAAATAAACAACAGAAAAGTAGTTAAAATCACTAAATCTTTATATAAAAAAAAAATTACAAAGCTTTTCAGCTGATAAGTCATTATCAAGCGAACGTAAGAAAGTAAAATATAAAAATATATACGTAAGATTTAAAGAACATTTTTAAATTCGTACACGAACAATGATGAAAAATCATTATTCGGCGGAAAACATTATAAAGAATTTAAATACAAAATCGATAATTTAACCAAAATTATAAAATTTTCCATACGGAAAAATATTACGATAAAAGAAAACTACTAGAAAAAATGTAAATAATAAAAGCAAGAAATAAAAATAATTTATTAAATTCAATTATAAATTTTATTAGTTTTAAAAAGTCACGCCTAAATCGTAGAAATTAAAAATAATATTTCAACAGCCTCATTTACAAATTAATTTACAAATTTTAGCTATTCCGGCTCATTTGAAACAGCATGTTACTATCTGTTATATATGGCTCGCTGAAAGTATAGATCACATTGATTTACATCAACTTAGTAAAAAAAAAAAACTACCTACTACTTCTGGTCAGCGACTTCAATGCATATAGTGCACAATGGGGGGGGGAAGTATACCAATGCAAGAGGCAACCTAGTAGAAAAAATCATTGATCAATTTAATCTCACTTTACTGAATACCGAACCCACACATTATAACTTCAGCTTTAAAATATGGTCTACACCATCATTGGCTAAGCATGTTTACAATCACTCTGATTTGAAAGTGATCGTCTGCCAGTCATAATAACAGGGTTAATAAAACACTTAAGACGAATAGGTCAAGTCAGATTGTACCAGAACTGCCGGAAAACAGATTGGAACAAATATGCGCATCTGTGCGCTAGCATCGATTCAGCAGAATGTGTATCTGACGTACTTTACATCCCAGACGAGTGGATCTTACTGATCAGTGTACTACTCAGAATCGTCGCAGCTAGGAAACGTGTGCCATGATGGACAAAAGGCTGCTTTATCAAAAATGGACGAAAAACTCTTAAAAAAACTAAAAGCACAATCCACCCTGCAAAACTAATACATCGTAAGCTTCATGCCGCAGTTAGATTTATACTAAAACGGGTAAAATGCCACAATTACATATCAAATAATATAAACTCGATGGAACAAAACAAATACACACCATTTACAATTCATTATCATCGCTAACGAGAGACAAAATCAGTGATCATCCAGAAAGTATAGCAACAACATAATCATTTGTCGTTGGCTTCAAATCATGCCAAATCTCCTTTCTACTTGGAAATGACAACTGGCAGGTCTTCCTAATAATCTTCATAGGATTATTCAACATGCCTCCTCCTCTGATATAATATCCTTGATAATGGCTTAAAGATTTGTGATCTTTTTACGTAAAAATTGAGTGATTTTAGCTACTTTTTTTTTTTTTTAATTTATTAAACTAAGTAAAATACTTACGTCGTTATCGGCGTTTTCAATATTTATATTTTCGTTCGAAAATTTATCTTTTCTATCCGAAATACTTTCGAGCGAATTATTTGAGATCGTACTCTGCCACTTGTTGAGCTCGACTGATGCATTGAAATCGGATTGCGATATGGTACTTGATATTTCGCCAACACCTATTGATACGCACATAAAAATGAAGTACGTAATTAAAATAAAATTTAAAAAAATTGCTAAATAAGAAAGATAGTTTATTTATACCGACATCGTTTGTTTATCATTTATAACACGCTTGTTCCAACCACGTGATGTTCGCCTTAGATATCAACATCACGCGCAGTAAGAAGAAATGCATTTACACCGTATAAGATGTTCGAAGAAATTGATATACCATAGCAATTAGCAGCAGCCATCTCAAGGCTAAAAAACAAACCGGCATAATATTCACATACCGTCAAGCAAAGACAAATTACCGAGTATGTTTGTAGAATAAACCTATAGTACGGGTAAATTCTTTTAAATATTTATTTAGATAGACATCCACGTAGAAGGTGCACGTCAAGATGAAATGTCAGTAAATCCAGACGTACGCGAACAACTAGTCGATAAATTGGAGATCACCATCGGATATCCGGTATAAGTACACGTCGTCGGATTATTATGCCGATACAGATATACGTTTGGTTCTACTCCAGTCCAATCGTAGCATTATCTTGCAAACAATAATGCACATCGTCCTTATAATGTACGTATAGATCTGTACTAAATAAGCGACGTGTATTATTTATTTATTTCAACGAAGTCCCACGACGCAACAACAGATTCCGCACCAGAGATTTGTTAATTATCTGCTTAGCATCTGCGGTAATTTCTATTCCGACAATTATCATAGTTAAATGATTCTCTTTGCTCCGTAAAACTAACTTATTCCTTTACAATACTTCACAGTCAGCTGATATGAATTTTGAGATCGCCCGCTAAAAAAATTAATTTTCAGGAAAGGTTATTTCCAATATCGTCGATAAAAATTAAAAATAGGAGGGAACTCAAATTTAAACCTTGCGGAACAACCTTTGAAGTAAATGAATATGAACTAAAGTTATATATTCGCATAGCTATCACGGCTATATAAACAAGTTTCAAACGATATTATCGAATCTTTCGATAGTCCGAGCAACCCTAGTTTATTCGGTAGTTTGCGAGTGACTGCGTCGAACGCTTTAAAAATCAGTGTAAATACTATAATAATTTTTTAACAAACGATCGGTGTATCTAGAAATATAATTAGTGTATGTAACTAGATTTGTGACAGCGGATTTTGTGTTTTCTAAATCCATCTTGCTCCTGGTGTAATATTCGACAAAATAACGTACATTATAGATTTTAATGATTGTATAGACATAGGTCAGTAATTGGCGATTTGCTAAACCCGATTTGTATATCTGTATCACTCTAGATATCACCATTATTATTTATCCGTTCTCTGGAAGAAGTATTTAGGAAACTGGATTAAAAACAAAGAGATATTAAAGCGAATGCGGAATTTCTGAATAATCTACGTTTTGCGAATAATGTAGTGTAGGGAAAAATTTATTTGATGCAACGGGGAACGAAGAGCTGGTTTACATATAAATATAAAAGAAAACAAAAATCATTAGGAACGTAAAAGATAAAAATTAAAGTAGACAGCCAAAATTGAATACGTAGATGAATAAGTTTACTTAGGACAAAGACTATAATTTGAGAAATATGACTACGGGAAAAAAGTACGTAGAAGAATATCGTTAGCTTTGAAAAAGTATTCATGTCTAAACAGTTCTTTTTTGGAATTAGAGCGAAAAGTGAAGTATTCAATAGTTGTGTAGTTCCAACACTGTGACATATGGTTCTCAAACGTGGTACACAACTAAAATGTAAGAGAAGAAAATAGAGAGTAGTCAGAATGGGATATATAGGCCCATATAGATGCGGCGAACTTTGTTCATCAGTGTAAGAGGAAAAAGTGGGATTGGGCTGGGCGTGTTGTGAGATTGCCGGATAATAGATGGACTTTATATTGCAAATAAAGGAAATTTTTGAGTTCCAAGGTTGAGATTTTAGTTATAATTTTAGTTATTGTAAATGTATATTTCCTAAGTATCTAATAAAGGCTTTTATTATTATTTATTATTATTATTATTATTGTTATCATCATCATCACTCTAGGTGTTTTAAGAAAAGTAGGCCAAGTGCCCTGTTTTAATATTAGGTTAAACCAATAGACTAAAGACTTTTTCAACATGTCTTAACAACGAATGCGCTAAATATATTTCAAAAATTCTGTCACCGTACTTAATACATTTAAGCGGAACACGAGTGTCTCTCTTGTTTCGCGCAAATGACAAAATTTACTGGGGAATGTTTTCTATATTACTTTCAACTTTAATAATATAATTTGGGAACGATAGTTTAATCAGTTTTTTTTAAATCTCAGTTCCTACACTACTGTACTTAATGTAATCCCGTATGATCACCTCTTTTGCGGTACGATTTCCAACATCTCGTTTTAAATCGATGTTTCGCGTTTTATGATTATTGTGCTACATAGATTACACACACACGTATTCGTCGTGCGAATTTCGCTTAGGTTATAATTAATCGACGTAATTGTAACAATTCGGAATAAATATTTAAAAAATTTTATAACGTGACTCTAAGATGACCGATTAATATAGTCTAATGTTTGAAAATATTTTATGGAAACAAAAACAATTTATTTTATTTTATTTTCAGCGCGATGTGCCCAAAAGAAAAGATAATAAGTAGCAATGATGACAATAAAAATTAATATTTAACGCGGTATCTCCCACTATATATTACTCCCTATCTGAGATATATGGACCGCAACAGGAACAGAAGAAGACTAAGTAACACAACAGAAAGATAATTTTTAAAAAGATCTAACCGATTTCAGGTAGCTCGGAACAAAAATCGATTGAAAAAATTAGATACAACCCGTAGAGACTATAAAGGTGATCGTGTGGGAATATAAGTAAAGAAAATAAATCTAACAACTCCAGCGAATATGCTAGATTCTTATATAAAAGAAAAACATCGGATGACGTATTTTCTTCAAGGCGTTAATATCTAGCCTGGACTTATGTAGGCCATCGTTCTTCAAGTGGTTGGAAACACCATCACCTTCTTTTTAGCCTCCTGCTGGATTTAGTCGGTAGATTCACCGTAGACATTTTGTACACCAATGGATTAAACTCGCATTTTCTCGAAGAAGCTTGAACATAGTAATCCTTCACAAACGGAATCTTCAAGTTTGTATGCAGCGTGTGGTTACGTAGTATTGGGCTGATGTTATTGTACGTTATATCTTTGATTGTTCCCGTTGTACTTTAAGAAGGTTACTACGTTGTTCTGTATACCTCTATTCCATAACGCAAGATTGGAGCTATGATCGCGAGATATATGTTCCTTTTTATAGTCGGATTAAAGTACGGTGTCCGTCGTAACAACGACCAAAGTAGCCATGAATGATTACCGACTTTGTCGTGTGATCTACCTGAACACGCCACGTCAACCGTCTATCCATGTGCATTCCGCGATAAACAGATTCTACTTGTGGCATCTTCGTGTTGGAAACTTTTAACCGGTCAGTAGTTTATTTGTAAGCGGAATTAACCTTCCACCTGACCGAGTATATTCTGCCCCATTTTGTGAATAACGACATTATCTCGGTGTTATTATCGTAAAGGGAAAAATATAAATAAAGCTTGATTCACACGGTAGGTATGATCTCAGTCTTAAACTGTCAATTATCAAATTCGGTTGTATTCCGCTTTTAATAAAAAATATTTTTATTCGTATTTGAAATTAATTTAATTAATCGTTTATATTTTCCGTCGAAAAATGTTCTCGACCAGCCAAAATTTCTTTCGGATTGATCGTGACTGAAGCGAGATACCGATAATAGTGCGAATGTGAATATTTTACCGGAGCGTGACGTTACGTATAGTGTGAATCGAACCTAAGAAATTACTTTTAAAAATAGTCGGTCATTACTCGAAACGATGAAAAAACTTTATGCGCATGCACGGATAAAGCTTCCCCCGAATATGCCAAAAATTCGGCAAACAAAATTTAAAAAAAAAAAAACGAATGGAAATGTGTATTAACAGATGGAACATTTAGCTGTCTGCCCACGCGTCTTCCGGTTTAAACGAGGTTGTTGATTTAAAGCAACATCTACCGAGCGCAAATATTAACGCGTAGGAGACATTTCTATGGAACCCCTCTATAAAATTTAATCCGATTGAAGACGGGCACTTACACTTAAGATCGTTTTACCCTTTTCAACGACATTGAAAGAAGAAAAAAGAAAATTTGATTTATTTAAATTATAAACATGAAATTTGTATATACACAAAATTACCCTTTTCAGCTTAATGCTATTTATTGTTGTTTCGCTTCTCTTTTTATTGTGGAAGATTTTTTTTTCCGTATTATTTCCTCGTAACTTGCACTCCGTTCGATGGCATTGTTCGTTATACGTTGCGTGAACTTTTAATACTAAAGAAAAATTTAGTGATTTTAATAATTAGGCGAATCGGTCTTAAAATAATTATATAGCCAATTAAGAATTATTTAGTCGTTATATTTATATTTTCACCTCCTCGATTCATTTTTTTTTTTTTTTTTTTTTAACCCTAGAACATATCAATTTGGAGGTGATTACGACCCACTAGTAGAGATAAAACGTCAAATTCACCTACATGTATACAGTAAATTTGTTCCGTCTTCTCAATCAGTTATTCTATCTATTTTCATAGTAGTCGCGGTGCATCGTGTTTATTCGTTTATATTATAACGTTGTTTATAAAAACAAGTAGGTCATATAACATAGTTTTAAATGCCGCGTGGACATACAGAGTATTTAGCTCTTACGAAACCTAGCAACATAGATATAATACAAAAATGTTTCAAAATCGACCTCTAGGAAAAATAAGCACCATGGTATGTCTCAAAAGCTTCGATACATCGTTACATGTAAGTACTGTCCTCGAGGAGGTCGAGAAAAGTGCCCAATGCTATTTAATAAGGTTGAAAAATCATCGAAAGTGATCAGTACATCGCGCTAAAATTTTAGAAAAACATCCAAACCTACCGCTCGCTCCTATGGATAATACCCATAATTCAAATTATCAATGTCACTAAACAATTTCGTAAGACCCCAGTCAAAATAAAATTTAAGAGCGTTACCCAAACAGTATACACTGTTGCACAGATGGATCAAAAATAGTATCAGCGACCGGAGCAGCTTTCTTCATTTCAGACACAACGAGCAAAACCGAAAAACTACCACCAGAAAGCTCAATTTCAACTGCCGAGCTGTATGCAGAATACCTAGAAGATATGGAAATCGCGCGCAGATCGTCAATTCATCATATTCACAGACTCAATTAACGCCTTCATAAACATCCGAAACATATTCAACACCAACCCAGTTGTGCAAGAAATCCATCAAATCTTCACTCAATTACAATCCACCGGAATAAATATTCAGTTCATATAGATCCCGAGTCACGCAGGAATAAAAGGCAACGAAATTGCTGATAAGTTAGCAAAAAGTTCAATCTCTCTCCTATACCCAAAATCATATTAACAACGGATGATCTAAAGACTAGTTATAAGAAGAAAATTATAACACTGTGAAATTTCGATGGAGGTCGACCTCATCTACAAACCACCTCAGAAATATAAAAGGAAATATCGAAGAGTAGAAGTCATACGATCGAAAATATTGAAAAGAAGTAATTTTAACTAGATTAAGACTTATACGCGCATTCTTTGCCTCTACGTATGTTTTGTGCGAAATTAAGAATTACTGCATATTTATTCGAATGGTTTTGTATAAAACAAAAGAACTCGAAATGAATTAACGCTTCATTTTAGACTTAAACCTTTCATATCAAATAAATGCATATTGGATTACTAGCTTGAATATCTCGCTAACTATGTGCCCAATGTTGTCAATTAAATATGTTTTTATAAATAATTCCTTCATAATTTACTAATCACACACGCCCATTGTATAATTTTGGATACACCGTAATTATCTTTTTACGTATTAAGTCGATTTTAAAAAAATAAAAATAGTTTAATTAGAACACTTTCATCATCTAGAGCTTCAAAAAATTATTTGTCGTTATGAGATCTATGTATGGGCATGAAGAGGTTAACGCCAAAATGTGCACCCACGCATCCACACACAAGCCCACTCATTTATTTACTAACACATATACATACATATATATATATATATATATATATATATATATATATATATATATATATATATATATATAACAAGTTAAAGTAAATTCTACAACAAAATAGAATATATCGAAGAAATTAATTATGTGCGTAAGTGATCACAATTTCATAGGAGACATAATCAGAGTTAGATAATGCTTATATTAACTCACTGAAATAGCTTATTATTTTATATATTATATATATATATATATATATATATATATTTATTCTCTATTCTATTATTTTAGTCCAGTTCTAAGACCGGTCTCTTTCCATGACGATATTATTCCAATGTTCCCGATTATCCGCGGTTGTTGTTTTTAACTATAGCTACCGAGTCCTGTGTCTCATAATTGGGTTTTCGACGTCCTCGTTTCCTTTAGATTTTGCCCTCGAAAGCATTTCGAAGTATTCCTCCATGCCTTATAACATGACCAATCCGGTTAACTGTGTTTTCCGTATTCGATCAATTAATCTCCTTTTTTTCGTTTATTTTATCCATAATTTCTTGATTTCTTATCCCGTCCGTCCATCTCATCTTTTCCATTCTGCTCCAGCGACACATTTCGAACGCTTGCAAATTGTCCGCATTTCGTTTATTCATGGTTCAACTTTCGGCACCATATTATATACGCTTTCAGCGTTTTCTCAAGGCCATTGACATTGATTTTTGCCTCAATATATCTTGTTTCTCCCTAAACGCCAGCTTCGCAAATACAATACGTGAACTGATTTCCTGGTCACAATATAAGTCATCCGACGCTATTT
Source organism: Coronaproctus castanopsis (assembly GCA_032883995.1). Taxonomy (NCBI): domain Eukaryota; kingdom Metazoa; phylum Arthropoda; class Insecta; order Hemiptera; family Monophlebidae; genus Coronaproctus; species Coronaproctus castanopsis. Next base: position 251,470,190 of record CM065053.1, read on the forward strand.
TCCTTAAATATTTAAATTGTTTCTTTTGTTCAATTTCTTTTTTATCGATCTCTACATATAAGCGACCCGGTTTTTTAATGATCATCATTGTTTTCATTTTGTTCATGATTATTTCCATCCCAAATTCTTTTCCTCTCCTATAGAGATTATAAATCAAACCTTATTATGTGCTGTGGAACTTCTATTTGTTCCATTAATTGAAATAATTTTCCCCATCGCACTCTGCCGAACACTCTCTATGTTAGTCAACAAAGCAAATGTGTACACTTCGACTGGAATCCATCATCCTTTTAAAACTACCGCATCTCTTATAGCGTTATGTTTTCTAAACCCAAATTGAATTTCATATAGATATTGCTCTACGTGCGCCTCTAATCCTTATATATAAATAAATAAATGAGCCTTTATTTCATTCAAATACACCAAAAACACATACACAAAATTATCAAAATTAATATTATGAAAGCCCAATTTGAGCAAAGGCCTCTTCCGATTTTTTTTAACTTTGACATATATATATATATATATATCCAGCACCCATTTGCTTCCAAAGTGTTCTATCTCTTACTCTCCGCATCCAACTGATTCTCAAATATTTAACGTTATCGTATTTTTGGTCTTTTGATTTTCATTTTCCTATCTAAAGGAATCCATTCTATACATTTTCTAGCCCAGCTATCTCCGCACGACATGACCTATTTTAGTTTTATTGGTATCTCCGTTAGCTCATCGGTTCTTGACTGTACTCTTGATGGCTTGTTATTTATTTTATCAAATTTTGTAACTCCTAACATTTTTCTTTCCATCGCTCGCTATGCAATTTGTAACTTGTTTATTTACTTTATATTACACGATCATGTTTGTGAACCTTAAGTAATCGCCGGTATGATACTTGTATTAAATACTTGCGCTTTTAATGATGGACTCCCATTTTCGTATTAAAAATTTCGTTCAAAGCGCAATATTTTTTCCACCATATTGATATCCTTCTGTTTACTTCCTTGGCTGTTTTGTCTTTGAATGAAATTAATTGTCCAAGATATATTACTTCTTCAACCCATTTTAATTTTTTGGAGTTAATGGTCACACATTGCCATGTGCTATTAGTTAATAATTCGATTTTTTTCGTCATTTGTACTCAGTCCTGCTTTCTTTACAACTCTAGTTCGTTAAGCATCATTTCTAATAGTTCAGCCATGGAAGCTCTAAGTGTCATATCATTTCCGAAACTTAAATTTGTTAAATGTGAGCCATTGATGTTTATTCCACATTATTCCCATGATGGATTCCTGAATAGTTGTTCCAACACCACTTTAAATAAAACTGGCAACAACGGATCCCCTTGCCTAACTCTTTTTTTTTCAACGGAAAGCTTGCTCCTTCCTGATCAAATATTATCTTTCCCCGAGTTTTATTGTAACTATTCATTATTAATCTTACGTTATTTCTTATGTATCTCTTGATTCTGCAAAGAAGCATGGAGGAAATCGCGATCCGTTGAATCAAAGGCTTTCTGGAAGTCGACAAATGAAAAAATTATTTCTGTTTCGTATTCATCCGTCTTTTCGATTAACTGCTGTATTATATGAAAATTATCTATAATTGGGGTAGTTTGCACAAAAACCCGCTTGTTTTGGATGTTGATAACCTAATTGATTTACTGAACGTGCGTACAATACTTTAGTAAATATTTTGTAAAAAATTTGTAAAAGACTTATATTGATCTATAGTTATTCATATCCTCTTTACTTCTTTTTTTATGCAATAATATTATTTCTGTCTCATTCCATTGTTGAGGTATTTTCACGGTAAGCAATATTCCATTGAATAAACGTGTAATTTTATAATTCATTTGTAATCCTATCACTTCCTGGGGTTTTATTCTTCTTTGATTTATCGCGTTTTCTATTTCAGTATTTAAAAATGGTGGAACACTTATATCGTCTTCGTTACCATTATAATCTTCCCAAACTCTTCTAAAGCTTTACATTCATTGATTCTGCCGACAGATTTGTGTAATATTCCGTACCTATCATAACAATTCTCTTCCTTTCACGTTGTATAATGTTCTTCTTGTACATCACTACTGTAACTTTTCCTGTGACATAAGATTTCTTATTTTTTTACCGAGTTGTAATTTTCCGGTATATTTATTATTATGTCTTTATTCCTTTTGTCTATTAGACTTCTGATTTTTACACATAACATTAAATTATAGTTTTTTTCTTCAATGTTTTATTCTTTATTTGTCTACGTTGTTCACATTATTTAATATCCATCTTTAAATCGTGCGGAAAGCTTCCCTTCTTTTTTTGTGTTCTCTTTTTTAAAAACTTAAATTTGCATTTTTTTTATATATATATATTTATAGTTTATTTATTTTGTGAAACTTTTATACATGTTTTTATTTGTATATTTATATATATATTTACATTTAATACATATTAAATAAAAGGTAGCCAATTTGCTTAAAATTCTAATTTACATGTAATGCGATTATTTAGGTTGGCTGCCACACAATTAGTTATTTGGGTATTTGGAAACTAGGCAGCTTCAAATTTAGATTGTCATATTAGTAAGTGGCGTACACCCTGAAAATCTTTGTATTGTTTAAATACTATAAATCAAGGCGACCACGGCAAAACCTTAATATATTAAAATATTATAAATCTTGATTTTTACTACGGTATCTCATCTATATATTCGTTTTTTTTTATAAACTTTGGGTTCTTACGACAGTATTATTAAAGGATATTGTCCAAGTTTTCATAATTAAATTATTACTATTCAGATTCTTTATAACTTGGCGTCCACGACGACGAAATTAAAATATTAATTATATAACAACCAATTTTTTTATTATTATATGTGATTAAATGTTAAAGATTTCAAAGTCAAAGATGAAATTTAATGATCTGACTCTGAGACAATGAAATTGCAATATTGTATTTATTTCTAAGGTCTTTATGCTTATTGCACGCGAAACTCTGTATATATATATATATATATATATATATATATATATATATATATATATATATATATATATATATATAAAGTGGGTTGTGGCATTCACACATAAACCCTACAACCTTTCAACTTATAATGATAAGAATGGGGTAATTTTCGAGTTCATAAAACTTTTATCACCTTCTTCAATGAAATTGTACATTTTAACTAAACTACGCTGATCAAGTAATACTAAATTAAATAATACTTTCGTCGTAATATTACAACGCTTCGTTCAAGCTGACGTGGAACGCAATATCTAATTGATTAAGCAACAATAAATTATGTAATCAAAAATCAATAGCTAGGAATAATATAATTTTTACAATATACTTCTTAAAATTAATTCTTCCTCAAAATTTACCATTGAATTCAATAAATTATTTTTATCCCTTCCTTTTATTATTTCCATTTTTTTAAGTAGTTTTCTTTTTTTAAAATGTTTTTCTGTGTGTAAAATTCTATAATTATGATTAATATTATTTATTTTGCGTTTTAATTCTATACAATGTTTTTCAAATAATGATTTTTCATCATTATTTGTATATGAGTTTAAATGTTCTTTAAATCTTGTTATGAATTTTCTGGCTTTTTTCCTATGTATTCTTTTTCACATTGATTACAATTTAATTTATAGACTCCTGAATTTTTTAATATATTTCTATCTTCTATTTAGTTATTACTGATTCATTTAAATAATGTATTATTATTTCTTATTGCTAAATCGATGTTATATTTGTTAAATATTTTAATTATTTTATATGTATGACTTTCTACATAATTTATTGAACCTAAATAATTCTTTTATCTTTTTCTATATTTATATTGACTTTAGTTTTATTCCATATTTGATCAACTATAATAGCGTTATACTTGTTTCTTATTGCTATTTGTTTTATAATGTTTTTTTCTTTATTCAATTTATCCCTGTCTGTTAAAATTGATTTTGCTCTATTGCTAATTTATGCATTTTTGGGTGAAATGAATCTTTCGGTATTATCTGTTTGTGTAGGCTTTCTGTATATATCTATATAAATTTTTTGGTTAATAATGTTAATTTTTAAATCTAGAAAATTTATTATTTTACCTCCTATTTCTAATGTAAATTGTATGTTCTTATTATAATTATTTAGATTGGATACAAAACTATTTAACATATGATCATTCTCATCATTATTACTCCATATTATTAAAATATCATCAACATATCTATAATTTAACATTATTTTTAAATATATTATTATTTTTAATGTTATTTTCTAATTTATTCATATAAATATCAGCTAGAATGGGTGAAAATTGAGATCCCATAATTAAACCACTATTTTGTTTATAATATTTATTTTGAAACTGAAAATAATTTTGATTTAAAAATGAAACTGAATTATTTATTTTTTTACCTAAACCAGTTTTTTCCGTCGGAACATTCGAGACGATTGTATTTAGCGTTGTATACCTGCCAGTTTAATCCTATAGCATTTTGCGGCGATATGGCTACTAGATATCGCGTTAAAGCAGTAGAGGTGTTACACAAATATACGTATGTAATACAAGGCGAAATAACGTTGCGTTATTAGAAAGTAGAATCTTAACGGTATCTGAATTATATAAATTCCACAACTTTTTTACTAAAGAATTATCATAAATTTAATATATCGATCGTTGTAGGAAAGACTAGATTAGCGGGGAGTACCTCAAGCGGTGATTCCATGCCTTAATAAAACTGATACAAGATTCCAGGCTATTTACCAAGGAGCTGTAGTATTCGATAATTTACGCAGAGAATTAAAAATTGATCTTCTCAATTATAAACGACGATGTCGAAAACTGTTAACATCATTCATTTACGCAACTTGTCGTAAATTTCACACGCTCGGTAGCGTATATCAATAGGCGTTGTATACGTGTATGTATACGATATAAATGTGTGTGGATGTGATAGTATGTGTTAGTATGTAAATGTATATCATGTAAGTAAATTATTTACATAACAAATTATTAATAATTTTATATGTAACTATTATTCGAGAAGAAATAAAATTATTTGATTTTAATATCATATCACTATCATCATTCGGACTAATGCGAATTGATTGTCCTCTTTTATACCCGTTCGAAATAAACGTGTAAACAACGAAGATTAAAAAAAAAAGTAATTAACTAAATGGAATATAATTTACTTACCGAAAATTAATAAAACGAAAAATATCAACGACTCCATTTCGTGACTATTCGAACGGACAACGAGGCAGCTTTTGTAAATTTCTTATTCGTTGGACATCAGCCTGTGTACTATATTTTACTACTCGCTTCTAAAAATGAAATGGCTCCCTACGTTCTCGGATGACGCAATCAATACCCACGCAAAGAATTAAACCGTAGCAGCGGTACGCGTTTAGTGGTAGTGGTTAGGTAGCCCTTTTATCGAGTGCAAAGCCTGAAAGTTAAAAAATAAAAAGGCGAATACCGCGACCTACTATTACCACGACAAAAGAGATGTGATGATAATGTTTATTATTATTATTATTACGTTACAAAGGTTACGATAATAAGTCGGTTAAAAGGGCTGAACGAGCCCGCAGGAAAAACGAAAAAATCATCATTTACATTATTATTATTATTAATTTTAATTCTGAAACATAAAGAATTGTGAACACACGCAAACTCAAACTAAGAGTAAGAAGAGATTTTAACAATAATGTGGTTGTAACTAAACGACTGGGCTTAGATTAACGGTTTACACTCTCGTTAATTCGTTTATTTTTTTTTTTTTTAATAACTATAAGGAAATTTAACACTTTCTTTTTCTCCGACGAGATCGCCTTGACCGGACGCCGGTACGGCGTCCGGTCAAGGCCCGAACGCTCGGAACGTATTAGCGAGGAAAGTCGGGCCGGTCAGTTCGCAGGTATGATCCATACGAAGCCTATAAGAAGCTTATATAGGGAGGTGTTTTTCGACCAAAGTGTTATGACCACCGTCGGAGATTAGCGCGTTTGACTAATTCGGGCACGCTCTTTCGCGTGGACGAGTCCGTTTTGGGCTACCTCGAATAATGGGCTCGTAAAATGGGTTTGAAATTCGGCCCGAAAATCCACTTTTTCACCTGTAATCGACACTATAAAATCGGCTATTATAGCTATTGAATTCTGGACGGCGGTTTTCGAAACTAGGATAAAATATCTATCGACTTTGCAGAAGATGATTTTTCGATACGACCGACCTTAATACCCGTAGCAAAAATTCAAAGTCAAAATTTGATTTTTCGAAATTTCGTCCGTTTTTTCGAAAATCGCCTTTTTCGTAGTTTAATTTCGAGTAAAATCGGTCGAATTTGGTATCGATCGAAATTAGAATAAATTCCCTACGAGACTTATTCTTTAGGCAAGTTGGCTAAAGTCGATAGTCGAGCTTTTACGCGAGCTCAAAGTTGCGCAATTTCGACTATGTAAAATGCCTCGATTTTACAAAAATCGACTTTAAAAAAAAAACTGGCACTAAATCGAAAATCGGGTTCCTACGATTTTTACTACACCATATAGGCTATCTTTTTCCTCTCTTAGAAAATTGTCGTACCGTGGCCCCAACTTTCCAAACAACTTCACTTTGTTTCCACCACATTGGGTAGCAAAATGGTTCGACCCCCTTAGTAGGTAGCTATTCGAATTTCTAATAAATCGACCGTTTATCCGATCCGAACGAAAGTTACGATCTTTTTTTTCTTAAGTATTTTTCTACATTTCGAGTTATGTCGAAGAAAATCGAAAAACCAAAATTTGAGCTTTTATAAGCTTTCGAACGGCTCGACTTGTAAATTTTAAGAGTGGCCAGTTACGACTTTAAGCGTTTATTACGGTTACAAATATTGCAGATATCGCTAAAGTAGTTATTACGTTATTTAAGCGTTTACGTATTAGCTTTCGAACGATACCAAAAGTTTTTAAATCGGACGAAAATTCGATTTTTAATCCGAAATCCAAAATTGAAAAGTTGTGTCAAAATTTTGCATACTCTCGAGTTTTGGAAAATCGCGCGCGTTCGTATTTAGACGGCTAATGACGTAGTTTAGAATGATTTTAGCCCATATGTGGTTATTACACTTTTCCATCTACGTACTTAGGACTGTCTTTCAATGTAAAAATTACATCGAAAACTTTAACCGTTCCCCGGTTATCCCTCTTGAAAGTTTGCCAAACTTTGGAAATTTTAAGTACATTTCTAAAATAACGTCGTCTTCGAAGCTTAATAACTCGCGATATACGAAATATTTACGAATTATCGATATAAACCTTTTTCGAGAGAAACTAAAGAGCTTTCGAACAACATCGAGTTTTTCGAAATCGGACCCATTTTCGAAAAACTACAATTTCGCATATGTCGAAAAATGGGCCGATTTTTAATAAAACTTTTAAAAATCGTTAAAAATCGGCTATTCGAGATATTTCGACGAAATCTTCGAAATGTATTTTTAAAAAATCGCCCCAATCTAGATATATATACAAAACGTCGAAAACCGAAAATCGACTTACGTCGGGCCCCACCCTCCCAGGGGCGCGACCGAAATTTTCGAGTTTGGTATCGATTCCGATTAATTCGACCACGCTGAATACGATGCCGTTGGCCCCGTTTCGAAATTCCCAAAATTGTGCCCCCCCCCGGGGCAAAACGGCGATCGGCGGTAAAGGAAAAAAAAAAGTTTCGTTAATTGCGACTGCAAAATTAAATCTGATCCGAATGAAAGTTGCACCGTTCGAAAGATCGCTCTTTTTACTCGGTAACTGTCAACTTTTTTCGCTTAATCGCGAAATTTAACCGGTCAAAAATTTTTTCGTAAAAAACACTCGAAATTCCCCTTTTTTGCGAATAGTCGGAAAATCGCGAAAAATGCTCAATTTCTGCCGGTCCCTTTATAGTTAGACATAGGTTGTCGCGGACTTTTCTCTAGCCCTATTAAAGAGCTTTTCAAAAATGTACAGCTTGCCGCGATTGGACCAATTTCGTTCGATGATGTTGTCGATTACGTACGCGCGGACGGGCGTCGGAAATAATGGAAAATTAGCCGTTTTCGCTTAAAGCGCCGAAACGATTAATGCGAAAATTTTACTTTTAATTTCTTCGAAAAGAGGATTCTTTTCGAAAGGTAATGCGAGAAAAATTTTCGATTTTCGTCAAAAATTCGCCGAGTTACGCGCGATTGAAAATTGCCGTTAGAAATTTAGCGCGTTTTTCAAATCGCTACCCCGATTTTCGATCCGTTATAAAAAAATTTAAAATTATCCTAAGAATAAATTTTTTTTTCCCGTTACCATCTACACATTCTACCGTTTACGGATATGTAATTTTTTCCGTTTAATTAGTAGCTGTTTTCGAAATATAAGCGAAAAAGGGTGTAATGACGTTTTTTCAAGTATCGAAATTTTTTTTCGAATCTTTCGTCTCCATTTGTCGAGTTCGTGTAAATTTCCGGAAAAAAATTGTTATTATCTTAAATACGTCTATTAATATGTACTTTACGACGCAATGATCCCGGTACGATTCCGATCGATATTTCGGCCGTACGAGGTGAATGAACTTGAAATTCGAAAAAGTTTAATTACCGAAGTCGTAATACTCAGAAATTCGCGAAAATTTATACATAGACTGCTTATTAATAGACATTCGCGAGTATGGAAAAAAATTCGAAAAATTTTTAAATATCACGAGTTTTATAAGGTTATGTAGAACCGGAAGTGGGTTGCTTCCCTAATGTAGGCTATTAACACGGCCTATATAAACGTTTTATATATTCGTATTAGCTAATATTATAGACGATTACCTGAGCTTACAACGATGTACCAGTACTTATTTAAAATTCACTTTTTTTATTTGTTGTGATATATATTATGTACGTACGCAAATTTCAGTTTAGTAGGTAGCCTTATATATATATATATATAATGCAGCCGCGAGTACTTATTTAAAATTCACTTTTTTTATTTGTTGTGATATAATATATAATATGCAGCTGTATTTAAAATTCCTTTTTTTAATTCGTTATGATATATTATTTACGTACACGTATTTCCGTTTAGTTGGTAGCCTTAAATATAAAAAGGTGTTTGGGTGGGTTATATTTTTAAATTTCGATTTTCGAAAAATTGTTATAGAATCGGTTTCATAGATATTAAAAATGATATATTATTTACGTACACGTATTTCCGTTTAGTTGGTAGCCTTAAATATAAAAACGTGTTTGGGTGGGTTACATTTTTAAATGTCGATTTTCGAAAAATTGTTATAGAATCGGTTTCATAGATATTAAAAATGATATATTATTTACGTACACGTATTTCCGTTTAGTTGGTAGCCTTAAATATAAAAACGTGTTTGGGTGGGTTACATTTTTGAATTTCGATTTTCGAAAAATTGTTATAGAATCGGTTTCATAGATATTAAAAATGATATATTATTTACGTACATGTATTTCCGTTTAGTTGGTAGCCTTAAATATAAAAACGTGTTTGGGTGGGTTACATTTTTGAATTTCGATTTTCGAAAAATTGTTATAGAATCGGTTTCATAGATATTAAAAATGATATATTATTTACGTACACGTATTTCCGTTTAGTTGGTAGAATTCGATTTTTTCTCTATAAATCGCTAACGATTCGAAATTTTGAAAAATTGTTTAAACAAAAGTTACGCAGCATTAAAAGACGCGTCTAATAATGGTATTGTCGTATTTTTATACATGATGCCCATTGAGAAAATTGGGCTTAAAGGTTTAGATGTTTTTGGCTGTTTTTCAAGGTGCTATGATACATAGAGGTTTCGGGTTGACATCAGGCGAAAGTAGACGTCGAGATCTATAATTTTGTAATAGTGTAACTTTTTCCAAAATTTATCGGTAGGTTAAAAATCGCAAGTTTAAAATTTGATTTTCGATTTTGTAAAAATTTTCCATCGATTTTTGGTCGGCGTTTAGATGTTTTTGGCTGTTTTTCAAGGTGCTATGATACATAGAGGTTTCGGGTTGACATCAGGCGAAAGTAGACGTCGAGATCTATAATTTTGTAATAGTGTAACTTTTTCCAAAATTTATCGGTAGGTTAAAAATCGCAAGTTTAAAATTTGATTTTCGATTTTGTAAAAATTTTCCATCGATTTTTGGTCGGCGGATTCTACATTAAAATTATACTACGTCCAACAAAAAGTGAATAAATTTTAAATAAATGTCTATTTCCATGGGAATCAAAAATATATTGTTTATGGATGTTAAGAATCACCTGGACAAAACGAATTACTCGATATTATAAGTACATGATTGCGTTCATAGAAGACAGTCAGACATGGTCCGGATGGCTTGGAATAGGGATTCATCGCGATTATCATGTTGAGTAGCAGTTTGTGCTCAGTAGTAATTAGAAGAAAAAATATGGTCGCGTTCCTGCAAGAAGGTGAGACATGGTACGGACGGTAGAAGGAGGAAGTTTTTCAGAATGTGTCCAGATGGTTTGCAATAGGGATTCATTGCGATTTTATATATATATATATCGCGGGTAGGTTATTTTATATAAACGATTTTTTTTTTAATATATATATATAAATTAACGATATTTTTGTATTATGTAGACTTCCCACTTGCGGAGTCTACTTAAAGGGCGGGTTTACATTCCAACTTCCGCACGTTGGCAAAGTTTAAGTTATACTTTCTCCCCGAAAATCTTTCCTAACTAATGAGTACAAGTTGTTGCGTATTCGGCGGCGCCTGCAATGTCTTAGGTATGGAATGAAACACGTTTGGCGCGTTTTTTAACAGATCAAGTGTACATACGGATGGATATTTGTGGATAACTCGGCGAATTTTAGTCGGATTTGGACGAAACTTTTTTTGTTTTACTCGTATTGAGCCCCCCCATCGATAGCCCCACAATTGGTAGTTACGCTATGAACTATTAAATGACGCGAGTAGTCTACCCATCTCACAGATACTCGTCGAGTAATAACGTCGGAAAGTTAACTGTTTCCCAAGTTTGAATTAAGAATGTCGGGGCTGCATATACTTTTAGAACGTTTGAACTTCATACACGCCTAATACTATATAAAATGTATCGTATAAATATAAAAAACCGGAAAAAAAAATTTCAACTCGTCCATATAGTACCCCCTTCTTATAGATATCTGCAGTTTTGAATACAAATTTTTCCCGCGGTTTTTGGTCGGCAGATTCTTCAACGCCCGACAAAAAGTAAATAAATTTTAAATAAATGACGGTAGTAGGGCGATGTTTTGCAGAAAGTGTCCGGGTAGCTTGGAACAGGGATTGATCGCGATTATCATGTTAGGTAGCTCATTTTACAGAATACGTCCAGATGACTTGGATTGTGGTCATTAGTAATTAGAAGGAAAACGTGGTCGCGTTCCTGCAAGATGATCAGACATTATACGGACGGTTTAGCACAACGAACAGAAGATTTTGCTGTATCCGGGTGGCTTGGAACAGGGATTCATCTCGCGATTATCATGTCGGGTAGTCGTAGATATTATAAAATGCTAGCGCAACAAACAGAAGCGCTCTGTAGTAATTAGGAGGAAATATAATTTGTGTTCGCGTTCCTGCAAGATCGTCACTCATGGTACGGAACGGTAGTAGGAGGAAGTTTTGCAGAAAGTGTCCGGATGGCTTGTAACAGGGATTCATCGCGATTATCATGTTAGGTAGCTCATTTTACAGAATGCCTCCAGATGACTTGGATTGTGGTCATTAGTAATTAGAAGGAAAACGTGGTCGCGTTCCTGCAAGATGGTCAGACATTATACGGATGGTTTAGCACAACGAACAGAAGATTTTGCTCTGTAGTAATCAGGAGGAAATATAATTTCTGGTACGGACGGTAGTAGAAGGAAGTGCAGTTATTGGTCGGATTTTGGCAGACATTTTTTTGTTTTGTTCGTAATCATCCCCTAAATAATTAAGCCCCGATTATTTTCGAATTTTAAACATTTTCCCGTTCATTACTCGCGGGAAACTTTTTCCTTCTAACCCTTATACCTCCTATCTTTTACATCCGCACCGAAAAAACTCCACTTTTATCAAAAACCCGCAAGAAAAATTTCAAACCAAACCCAGAAAATATATTTTTATATATATGTAATATACAGCCGCGTGTACTTATTTAAAATTTATATTTGTTGTAATATATATTATGTACGTACGCATATTTCCGTTTAGTAGGTAGGTTTAAATATATTATATCATATGCAGCCGCGAGTACTTATTTAAAATTCACATTTGATATTTGTTATGATATAATATATTATGCACGTACACATATTTCCGTTTAGTAGGTATTTGTAGTCCCCTTAACGAAACAACAAACAGCAGTTGCAGACGAACGTTTGGTTGGTAAGACAAATAAACTCGATCTTTTTTTTAAATATATATATATATATATATATATATATATAAATTAACAACCTTTTTTTTTAAAGTACACCTCCCACTTGCGGAGGTCACTGCTTATACGACAGCCCCTGCAATGTTTTAGGTAAAAACGTTTGTCCCGCTTTTTAGCGGAAGAAGTACGCATCGATGGATATTCGTGGATAACTCGGCGAATTTTAGACGGATTTGGACAAACTTTTTGTTGTTGTACTCCTATTGAGCCCCCCCATAAATTACCCCACGATTGGTAGCCCCCTAGTTAAAATATTCTATAAGCAAATTTACCTTAATCTCATATACCTAGAAACTAGTCTACCGATTAGGCTGAAAATCGCTCTACAGGTAGACGTGAAGTAGCGAGGAAAGTCCTCGATGAAATTCTAAATTTTCTTCAACCGTTATATTTCAAAATTAGATACCGAGGGACGGATAGATTTAACTCCCTAAGTGTTACGTCTTCAACAGGAAATCTGTTTTTTTTTCTTTAAGTGCGGAAAGGTATTATTTAAAATTATTTATCATTTTTGAAGTATCGTAGTTTATTATTTTATTTGTTCACGCATAAATTTTCTTTAATTCCGGATTGAAAAATTTACGATTATCTTTCATAAAAACCAATCTGGTTCGTCCCTCTCCTATTTTTGTATATATACATAAGGTGTATAAATAAAGTAATGGGTCTAGCAATGCGTTCGATCTGGTAACGAGGATTCGGAGCAGCACCAGGTGCACAAGTACTTCTCCAGCGTGATTTTGAACTCACTAGAGTCATTTGTTTGTCCGTAGTATTAGTTTTCGTGAAATCGCCATATAGGCTATCTTTTTCCTCTCTTAGAAAATTGTCGTACCGTGGCCCCAACTTTCCAAACAACTTCACTTTGTTTCCACCACATTGGGTAGCAAAATGGTTCGACCCCCTTAGTAGGTAGCTATTCGAATTTCTAATAAATCGACCGTTTATCCGATCCGAACGAAAGTTACGATCTTTTTTTTCTTAAGTATTTTTCTACATTTCGAGTTATGTCGAAGAAAATCGAAAAACCAAAATTTGAGCTTTTATAAGCTTTCGAACGGCTCGACTTGTAAATTTTAAGAGTGGCCAGTTACGACTTTAAGCGTTTATTACGGTTACAAATATTGCAGATATCGCTAAAGTAGTTATTACGTTATTTAAGCGTTTACGTATTAGCTTTCGAACGATACCAAAAGTTTTTAAATCGGACGAAAATTCGATTTTTAATCCGAAATCCAAAATTGAAAAGTTGTGCCAAAATTTTGCATACTCTCGAGTTTTGGAAAATCGCGCGCGTTCGTATTTAGACGGCTAATGACGTAGTTTAGAATGATTTTAGCCCATATGTGGTTATTACACTTTTCCATCTACGTACTTAGGACTGTCTTTCAATGTAAAAATTACATCGAAAACTTTAACCGTTCCCCGGTTATCCCTCTTGAAAGTTTGCCAAACTTTGGAAATTTTAAGTACATTTCTAAAATAACGTCGTCTTCGAAGCTTAATAACTCGCGATATACGAAATATTTACGAATTATCGATATAAACCTTTTTCGAGAGAAACTAAAGAGCTTTCGAACAACATCGAGTTTTTCGAAATCGGACCCATTTTCGAAAAACTACAATTTCGCATATGTCGAAAAATGGGCCGATTTTTAATAAAACTTTTAAAAATCGTTAAAAATCGGCTATTCGAGATATTTCGACGAAATCTTCGAAATGTATTTTTAAAAAATCGCCCCAATCTAGATATATATACAAAACGTCGAAAACCGAAAATCGACTTACGTCGGGCCCCACCCTCCCAGGGGCGCGACCGAAATTTTCGAGTTTGGTATCGATTCCGATTAATTCGACCACGCTGAATACGATGCCGTTGGCCCCGTTTCGAAATTCCCAAAATTGTGCCCCCCCCCCGGGGCAAAACGGCGATCGGCGGTAAAGGAAAAAAAAAAGTTTCGTTAATTGCGACTGCAAAATTAAATCTGATCCGAATGAAAGTTGCACCGTTCGAAAGATCGCTCTTTTTACTCGGTAACTGTCAACTTTTTTCGCTTAATCGCGAAATTTAACCGGTCAAAAATTTTTTCGTAAAAAACACTCGAAATTCCCCTTTTTCGCGAATAGTCGGAAAATCGCGAAAAATGCTCAATTTCTGCCGGTCCCTTTATAGTTAGACATAGGTTGTCGCGGACTTTTCTCTAGCCCTATTAAAGAGCTTTTCAAAAATGTGCAGCTTGCCGCGATCGGACCGATTTCGTTCGATGATGTTGTCGATTACGTACGCGCGGACGGGCGTCGGAAATAATGGAAAATTAGCCGTTTTCGCTTAAAGCGCCGAAACGATTAATGCGAAAATTTTACTTTTAATTTCTTCGAAAAGACGATTCTTTTCGAAAGGTAATGCGAGAAAAATTTTCGATTTTCGTCAAAAATTCGCCGAGTTACGCGCGATTGAAAATTGCCGTTAGAAATTTAGCGCGTTTTTCAAATCGCTACCCCGATTTTCGATCCGTTATAAAAAAATTTAAAATTATCCTAAGAATAAATTTTTTTTTCCCGTTACCATCTACACATTCTACCGTTTACGGATATGTAATTTTTTCCGTTTAATTAGTAGCTGTTTTCGAAATATAAGCGAAAAAGGGTGTAATGACGTTTTTTCAAGTATCGAAATTTTTTTTCGAATCTTTCGTCTCCATTTGTCGAGTTCGTGTAAATTTCCGGAAAAAAATTGTTATTATCTTAAATACGTCTATTAATATGTACTTTACGACGCAATGATCCCGGTACGATTCCGATCGATATTTCGGCCGTACGAGGTGAATGAACTTGAAATTCGAAAAAGTTTAATTACCGAAGTCGTAATACTCAGAAATTCGCGAAAATTTATACATAGACTGCTTATTAATAGACATTCGCGAGTATGGAAAAAAATTCGAAAAATTTTTAAATATCACGAGTTTTATAAGGTTATGTAGAACCGGAAGTGGGTTGCTTCCCTAATGTAGGCTATTAACACGGCCTATATAAACGTTTTATATATTCGTATTAGCTAATATTATAGACGATTACCTGAGCTTACAACGATGTACCAGTACTTATTTAAAATTCACTTTTTTTATTTGTTGTGATATATATTATGTACGTACGCAAATTTCAGTTTAGTAGGTAGCCTTATATATATATATATATATAATGCAGCCGCGAGTACTTATTTAAAATTCACTTTTTTTATTTGTTGTGATATAATATATAATATGCAGCTGTATTTAAAATTCCTTTTTTTAATTCGTTATGATATATTATTTACGTACACGTATTTCCGTTTAGTTGGTAGCCTTAAATATAAAAAGGTGTTTGGGTGGGTTATATTTTTAAATTTCGATTTTCGAAAAATTGTTATAGAATCGGTTTCATAGATATTAAAAATGATATATTATTTACGTACACGTATTTCCGTTTAGTTGGTAGCCTTAAATATAAAAACGTGTTTGGGTGGGTTACATTTTTAAATGTCGATTTTCGAAAAATTGTTATAGAATCGGTTTCATAGATATTAAAAATGATATATTATTTACGTACATGTATTTCCGTTTAGTTGGTAGCCTTAAATATAAAAACGTGTTTGGGTGGGTTACATTTTTGAATTTCGATTTTCGAAAAATTGTTATAGAATCGGTTTCATAGATATTAAAAATGATATATTATTTACGTACACGTATTTCCGTTTAGTTGGTAGAATTCGATTTTTTCTCTATAAATCGCTAACGATTCGAAATTTTGAAAAATTGTTTAAACAAAAGTTACGCAGCATTAAAAGACGCGTCTAATAATGGTATTGTCGTATTTTTATACATGATGCCCATTGAGAAAATTGGGCTTAAAGGTTTAGATGTTTTTGGCTGTTTTTCAAGGTGCTATGATACATAGAGGTTTCGGGTTGACATCAGGCGAAAGTAGACGTCGAGATCTATAATTTTGTAATAGTGTAACTTTTTCCAAAATTTATCGGTAGGTTAAAAATCGCAAGTTTAAAATTTGATTTTCGATTTTGTAAAAATTTTCCATCGATTTTTGGTCGGCGTTTAGATGTTTTTGGCTGTTTTTCAAGGTGCTATGATACATAGAGGTTTCGGGTTGACATCAGGCGAAAGTAGACGTCGAGATCTATAATTTTGTAATAGTGTAACTTTTTCCAAAATTTATCGGTAGGTTAAAAATCGCAAGTTTAAAATTTGATTTTCGATTTTGTAAAAATTTTCCATCGATTTTTGGTCGGCGGATTCTACATTAAAATTATACTACGTCCAACAAAAAGTGAATAAATTTTAAATAAATGTCTATTTCCATGGGAATCAAAAATATATTGTTTATGGATGTTAAGAATCACCTGGACAAAACGAATTACTCGATATTATAAGTACATGATTGCGTTCATAGAAGACAGTCAGACATGGTCCGGATGGCTTGGAATAGGGATTCATCGCGATTATCATGTTGAGTAGCAGTTTGTGCTCAGTAGTAATTAGAAGAAAAAATATGGTCGCGTTCCTGCAAGAAGGTGAGACATGGTACGGACGGTAGAAGGAGGAAGTTTTTCAGAATGTGTCCAGATGGTTTGCAATAGGGATTCATTGCGATTTTATATATATATATATCGCGGGTAGGTTATTTTATATAAACGATTTTTTTTTTAATATATATATATAAATTAACGATATTTTTGTATTATGTAGACTTCCCACTTGCGGAGTCTACTTAAAGGGCGGGTTTACATTTCAACTTCCGCACGTTGGCAAAGTTTAAGTTATACTTTCTCCCCGAAAATCTTTCCTAACTAATGAGTACAAGTTGTTGCGTATTCGGCGGCGCCTGCAATGTCTTAGGTATGGAATGAAACACGTTTGGCGCGTTTTTTAACAGATCAAGTGTACATACGGATGGATATTTGTGGATAACTCGGCGAATTTTAGTCGGATTTGGACGAAACTTTTTTTGTTTTACTCGTATTGAGCCCCCCATCGATAGCCCCACAATTGGTAGCCCCTAGTTTAATACTATAAGGAAATTTGATGCTTTCTCTTCGACCCCCGATAACACATCTCCTAATCTAGATGGCGAATAGGTGTTCGAACGAAAAAAACGTCCGCGAATTGTCGCTACAAATCTAGCCACCAGCCACTACTCTGTTGCAACCCCTTATACCGTTTAGCGCGTAGTAAAAGGGTGAAAAAAACCCCTAAAGTGTTATGACACTTTGCGGAAATTTCAGGCTTTTACTAAGTAGCCGAGCGTCTTTCGAACCGTGTAAAAAGTTCCTCTTCATATTCAACCATCGCCGAATTATTAAGGGTTGAAAATCGGCCGAAAAACGGACTTTTTTCACTTAAACCACCCTATTAAATCGAGGGATGATCGGATCCGTCGAAACTAAAATTCCTCATATATACCACACTCAGACGAAGGTTTTTCCTTCTTACCATTATACCTCTATCTTTTACACTCGCTCTGAAAAAATCCACTTTTATAGCGCCTCAATACGGGGATATGGGGATTTTATAAAGGGATATAGGGATTATAATAATAATAATAATAATAACTATAATAAGTAAATTCCTCTTAATATCTTCAACCCTACATAACTTTTGCACGAATCTAGATAGGGAAAAAGTGTTCGAGCGAAAAAAACGTCTCGGAATTATCGCTACAAATCTAGCCACTAACCACTACCCTGTTGCAACCCCTTATGCCGTTTAGAGGGTAGTAAAGGGGTGAAAAACACCCTTAAATTGTTTTGACCCTTTGCGGAAATTTGAGGCTTTTACTAAGTAGTCGTCGGCAATTTGAATCGTGTAAAAAGTTCCTCTTAATTTTCAACCCCCGCCAAATTATTAAGGGATGAAAATCCGTTGAAAATCTGACTTTTTTCACTTAAATCACGCTATTAAATCGGGGGATGATCGGATCGATCGAAATCAAAATTCCTCATATACACTATGCTCGGGGGAAGGTTTTTCCTTCTAACCCTTATACCCCTATCTTTTACATCCGCCCCAAAAAAACTCTACTTTTATCGCGGTTCAATATGGGGTGATTTGCCAACTGCTCTTCAATTATACAGGGTTGAAGAGAAATTGTCACTATACTATCTGTCATTTTTCTCTCGGAATTGTCTCTACAATTTCGTCCATTAACCACCGCACCACTGCAACCCCTTAACCCATTCAGCAGGTAGCAAAAGTTGATAAAGTTTGTTGTTTTGACTTTTTGCGGCGTTTTCAGGATTTTACTATGCAGAGCAGGATAAATAATTTTGATCGCGTAATAAACTGTTCCAACTCATCTTCAAGCTAAAGGGTTGAAAATTCGTAGAATATTTCGCTTCGCCGTTTTTTTTTTTTGTACCTAACTTCAACTTATTAAATAGACGGATAATCGGATTATTTGTTGGCAGCTTTATACTATATAATGTTTATAATACTGTATAAGCTAAGCTATCAGATGCGTAGTTCTGGCGTGTGGGTATGGAGTTGTAAAATGTCAAAATGGAAAGTCGCTGTTTTTCTCCGATATTATGATAGTCGTGGGTCGGATATTTTTTCTCTTTTATATTTGAGATATTTGGATGGTCTGGATTCGGTTAGAACAGTTTCCGATTTTTTTCGGAAAAATCGTCGTCAAAAATACAAAATTTATATAATCGTCTTGAAAATCGGGATTTATCTACTAGAAATGGTATAAATTAATATACCGATCGAATCTTCCGGCCAAAATTTAAATTGATCCTTTTAGAGCGAGTTGAATATTTTTAAAACTCCGAAAATTGACTTTTTTCGTAATTTCTAAATTGGAGTTTAATCCTTACACTATGACCTATTAAATGACGCGAGTAGTCTACCCATGTCACAGATACTCGTCGAGTAATAACGTCGCAAAGTTAACTGTTTCCCAAGTTTGAATTAAGAATGCCGGCGCTGCATATACTTTTAGAACGTTTGAACTCTATACACGTCTACTACTATATAAAATGTATCGTATAAATATAAAAAATCCGAAAAAAAAATTTCAACTGTTCCATATGGTACCCCCTTCTTATAGATATCTGCAGTTTTGAATACAAATTTTTCCCGCGGTTTTTGCGCGGCAGATTCTACAACGCCCGACAAAAAGTGAATAAATTTTAAATAAATGTCTATTACCATGGAAATGAAATATATATTGTTTATATAAGTTAAGAATCCCCAGGACAAAACGAATTACTCGATGGTATAAGTACATGATCACGTTCATACAATATAGTCAGAAATGTTACGGATGGTAGTAGGGCGATGTTTTGCAGAAAGTGCCCGGGTGGCTTGGAACAGGGATTCATCGTGATTATCATGTTAGGTAGTTCATTTTACCGTTCAGATGACTTGGATTGTGGTCATTAGTAATTAGAAGGAAAACGTGGTCGCGTTCCTGCAAGATGGTCAGACATTATACGGACGGTTTAGCACAACGAACAGAAGATTTTGCTGTGTCCGGGTGGCTTGGAACAGGGATTCATCTCGCGATTATCATGTCGGGTAGTCGTAGATATTATAAAATGCTAGCGCAACAAACAGAAGCGCTCTGTAGTAATTAGGAGGAAATATAATTTGTGGTCGCGTTCCTGCAAGATCGTCACACATGGTACGGAACCGTAGTAGGAGGAAGTTTTGCAGAAAGTGTCCGGATGGCTTGTAACAGGGATTCATCGCGATTATCATGTTAGGTAGCTCATTTTACAGAATGCCTCCAGATGACTTGGATTGTAGTCATTAGTAATTAGAAGGAAAACGTGGTCGCGTTCCTGCAAGATGGTCAGACATTATACGGATGGTTTAGCACAACGAACAGAAGATTTTGCTCTGTAGTAATCAGGAGGAAATATAATTTCTGGTACGGACGGTAGTAGAAGGAAGTGCAGTTATTGGTCGGATTTTGGCAAACATTTTTTTGTTTTGTTCGTAATCATCCCCTAAATAATTAAGCCCCCGATTATTTTCGAATTTTAAACATTTTCCCATTCATTACTCGCGGGAAGGTTTTTCCTTCTAACCCTTATACCTCCTATCTTTTACGTCCGCACCGAAAAAACTCCACTTTTATCGTGGTTCAATATGAGGTGATTCGTCAACTGCTCTTCAATTATACAGAGATGAATAGAAATTATCACCTATATATTATCGGTCGTAGTGGTACAAATTTTCTCTCGGAATTGTCGGTAGAATTTCACCCACTAACCACCACACCGCTGCAACCCCGTTAACCCTTCAGCTGATAGCTAAGGTTGATAAAGTGTTTTGACTCCTTGCGGCGTTTTCAGGCTTTTACTATGCAGAGCAGGATAATTTGGACCGTGTAATAAACAGTTCAAACTCATCTTCAACCCCTGCCGAATTATTAAGGGTTGAAAATTCGACGAAAATCTCGCTTCGCCGCTTTTTTTTTTTTACTTAACTTCACCTTATTAAATCGACGGATGATCGGATTGTTTTGGCGTGTGGGTGTGGAGCTGTAAAGTGTAAAAATGGAAATTCGCTGTTTTTCTCCGATATTATGATAGTCGTAGGTCGGATATTTTTTTCCTTTTATATTTAAGATATTTGGATGGTCTGGATTTGGTTAGAACAGTTTCCGATTTTTTTCCGAAAAATCGCCGTTAAAAATACAAAATTTATATAACCGTCTCGAAAATCGGGATTTATCTACTAGAAATGGTTTAAATTAATATACCGATCGGATCTTACCGGCAAAATTGAAATTGATCTTTTTAGAGCGAATTGAATATTTTTAATACTCCGAAAATTGACTTTTTTCATAATTTCTAAATTGGATTTTAATCCCTATGTTATGACTTATTAAATGACGCGAGTAGTCTCCCCATCTCACAGATACTCGTCGAGTAATAACGTCGGAAAATTAACTGTTTCCTAAGTTTGAATTAAGAATTTCGAGGCTGCATCTACTTCTAGTACGTTTGAACTTTATAGACGCCTACTACTGTATGAAATGTATCGTATAAATATAAAAAAACCGAAAAAAAATTTTCAACTGTTCCATATGGTACCCCCTTCTTAAACTGCAGTTAAAATACATTGTGTTTTTATCGTTAGAGCGGGAAATTTGTAATTAGAACGAAACACAATACAAATTTTACATGAAAACCTTTATAGTAGCCAACAAATAATTTAAATAGTCAGTTTTACGACAACCAGTAAATTTCAACCGTTTACTGCGGAAATATTCATTTCTATATAACGTCTATCTTATAAAGCAAAAAAAATCGCGAAAAAACCCGCAAGAAAAATTTCAAACCAAACCCAGAAAATATATTTTTATATATATGTAATATACAGCCGCGTGTACTTATTTAAAATTTATATTTGTTGTAATATATATTATGTACGTACGCATATTTCCGTTTAGTAGGTAGGTTTAAATATATTATATCATATGCAGCCGCGAGTACTTATTTAAAATTCACATTTGATATTTGTTATGATATAATATATTATGCACGTACACATATTTCCGTTTAGTAGGTATTTGTAGTCCCCTTAACGAAACAACAAACAGCAGTTGCAGACGAACGTTTGGTTGGTAAGACAAATAAACTCGATCTTTTTTTTAAATATATATATATATATAAATTAACAACCTTTTTTTTTAAAGTACACCTCCCACTTGCGGAGGTCACTGCTTATACGACAGCCCCTGCAATGTTTTAGGTAAAAACGTTTGTCCCGCTTTTTAGCGGAAGAAGTACGCATCGATGGATATTCGTGGATAACTCGGCGAATTTTAGTCAGATTTGGACAAACTTTTTGTTGTTGTACTCCTATTGAGCCCCCCATAAATTACCCCACGATTGGTAGCCCCCTAGTTAAATAACTAGAAGGAAATTTGACCTAATCTTTTTCATACGCGAGATCTCCTATACCGGGCGCCCTGACGCGGCCCGAAGGGCCGAGTTGTATTAGCGAGGAAAGTATCGCCGGTCAGTTTGCAGGTATGACCCCTACGAAGCCTATAAGAAGCCTTTATAGGGAGGTGTTTTTCGACCAAAGTGTTACGACCCTTTGCGGACATTTGCGGCTTTTACTAATTCGGGCACGCCCTTTCGCGTGGTGAAGTCCGTTTTGGGCTATCTCGAATAATGGGCTCGTAAAATGGGTTCGAAATTCGGCCCGAAAATCCACTTTTTTACGTGTAATCGGCTCTATAAAATCGGCTATTATAGCTATTGAATTCGGGCCGACGGTTTTCGAAATTTCGATAAAATATCTATCGACTTCGTAGAAGACGATTTTTCGATACGACCGACCCTAATACCCGTACAAAAACCTCCGAGTCGAAATTTGATTTTCGAAAATTTCCACCATTTTCGTGAAAATCGACTTTTTCGTATATTAATTTCGAGTAAAACCGGTCGAATTTGGTATCGATCGAAAGTAGAATAAATTCCCTATAAAACTTATTCTTACGGCGAGTACATCAAAGTCGAAATTCGAGCTTTCACGCGAGCTTAAAGTTGCGCAATTTCGACTATGTAAAATGCCTCATTTTTACAAAAAACGAGTTAAAAAAAAAATCAGGCACTAAATCGAAAATCGGCTTCCAACGATTTTTACTAGACCGTATAGCCGAACGTTTACCTCTTTTAGTCGATAGTCGTACGATGCCCCCAACTTTCCAAACAAATCGGTTTATACGGGGCCCTCTGGATTTGTGAAATCGACTATTATAGTGTAGCGAGTTGCTCATACGTTTATAACGTTACAACCGTTAATCCGATCCGAATGAAATTTATCTCCTTTTTTCGAAACATATTTCTCTACGTTTTCAGTTATTTCGAAGAAAATCGTACGCGGAAAATTAACGCGTAAAAGTTTAGCTTTTATTTGGACGAAAGTTGGCCGAGATGATCGGCGAAAAAAACTAAATTTTTACTTAAAACGATCGTAAAAAAAAACAAAGGCCTAACTCAAAATTCTGTTCCAAGCTTTTTGCTCGCAATTATATACGACAACTTTTTCCTCTTTTAGTCGAAAGTCGTCCGACGCCCCCAACTTTCCAAACAAATCGCCGTAGATGGGGCCCTTTTGGGGTAGTCAAACCGTCCGGTACTAATTAGTGGGTAGCTATTATCGTTTGTAACTCTAGAACCGCTCGTCCGATTCGAACGAAATTTCGCTCCTTTTTTTTAAACATATTTTCCGACGTTTCGAGTTATTTCGAAGAAAATCGAAAAATCGAAATTCCAACTTTTATAAGCTCGCGAAAGCTCGAACGTGTAAAAATTGACAGACGCGAGTTGCGAGTTTAAGCGTTTATTACGGTAGCGAAAAGTCGAAATATCGCCTAAATAGTTATTACGTAATTTAAGCGCCTACCTATTAGCTTTCGAACGATACCGAAATATTTTAAATCGGTCGAAAATTCGATTTTTAAGACGAAATCCAAAATTGAAAAGTTCTACCCGGTTTTCTCTATACTTTAGATCCTTAAAATCGGGTAGGTTCCCGTTCGGACGGCTAATGACGTAGTTTAAAACGATTTTACGTCCAGTATAGTTATTATACTTTTCAATCTACGTACTTAGGGTTGTCTTTCGACGCGAGAATTAAATCGAAAACTTTAACCGTTCCCCGGTTATCCCTTCCGAAAGTTTGCCGAACTTTGGAAATTTTAAGTATACTCTAAAATAACGTCAAATTCGAAGCTTAATAACTCGCGAAATATTAAATACGTCGAAATTATCGATATAAACCTTTTTCGAGAGAAACTAAAGAGCTTTCGAACGAGATTGAGTTTTTCGAAATCGGACCGATTTTCGTTAAGCTACCGAATTGGCAAGGTCGAAAAATGGCGAAATGTCCGCTAAATTTTTAAAACGCCTTTAAAAATCGGCTATTCGAGATATTTCGACGAAATTTTCGAAATTTATTTTTAAAAACTCGCCCCGATCTATGTATATATATAAAATGTCGAAAACCCAAAATCGACTTACGTCGGGCCCCACCCCCTCAGGGGCTCGGCCGAAATTTTCGAGTTTCGTATCGATTCCGATTAATTCGACCACGCCGAATACGATGCCGTTGGCCCCGTTTCGAAATTCCCAAAATTGCGCCCCCCACGGGGCAAAACGGTCATTTCCGGGGAAGGAAAAAAAAAAGTTTTCGATATTTGCGACTTGAACGTTTAATCGAGTCCGAATGAAAGTTGCGCCGTTCGAAAGAGCGTTCTTTCTACTCGGTAACTGTCAACTTTTTTTCGCTTAATCGCGAAATTTAATATTTTTAAAAATTTTTCGAAAAAAACGCTCGAAAATGCACTTTTTCGAAAATTGTCGAAAAATGCTCAATTTCTCCCGGTCCCTTTAGAGTTAGACGCCGGGTGTCCCGAACTTTTTTCTAGCCCTATTAAAGAGCTTTTCGAAAATGTACAGCTTGCCGCCGTCCGATCGATTTCGCTCGATGATGTTGTCGATTACGTACGCGCGGACGACCCTCGGAAATGATGGAAAATTAGCCGTTTTCGCTTAAAGCTCCAGAATGGTAAATGGTAAAATTTTACTTTAAATTTCTTCGAAAAGAGGATACTTTACGAAAGGTAACGCGAGAAAAATTTTCGATTTTCGTCGAAAATTCGCCGAGTTACGCCCGATTGAAAATTGCCGTTAGAAATTAGGCGCGTTTTTCAAAACGCTACCTCAATTTTCGATCCTTTATAAAAAAATTTAAAATTGTCTTAGATACGAAATTTTTTTTTCCGTTACCATCGTTACAGTCTACCGTTTACGAATATGTAATTTTCCCCTTTTAATTAGTAGCCGTTTTCGAAATATAAGCGAAAAAGTATAAGTAACGACGTTTTTTTAAGTATCGAAAATTTTTTCCGAACCTTTTGTCTCCATTTGTCGAGTTAATATAAATTTTACGAAAAAAATTGTTATTACCTTAAATACGTCTATTAATATGTACTTTACGATGCAATAATCCCGGTACGATTCCGATCGATATTTCGGCCGTACGAGGTCAATGACTTTGGAATTTGTCAAAGTTTAATAAAAGACGTCATAATACTTAGATATTCGCGAAAATTTATACCTAGACTAGCTATTAATAAACATTCGCGAGTATGAAAAAAAAATTCAAAAAAATTTTAAATATCGTGAGTTTTACAGGGTTATATGGAACCAGAAATGGGTTGCTTTGTTTATGTACGCTATTAACACGGCCTATATCGACGTTTTATATATTCGTATTAGCTAATATCCGAGACCGTTACGTAATCTTTGCAACGATGTACGGATGACTTTAATCGGTAAAAAATTCGCCAAGTTATTCGAATTCGTATATGGCGGCGTACACTTTAAGCCGTCTGAACTAAAGCCGGGCAAGCGCGCGTCGTAAAAATTTTTAAACGATTCCGACTTTACAAATAGTCATTTCTGTATCGGATCTATAGGATAAAGCGAAAAAACCGCGAAAAATAATTTAAAACCCGACTCGAAAATTTCCAAAAGGGGGATCCCTGTCTATTTTTTTAAAACATCGATTTTTTCGCTATAATTCGCGAACGATTCGAAATTTCGAAAATTAGTGCGAGCGAAAGTTATTTGTCATTAAAATACGCGTCTAACGAGGGTAGTCGCGTATTTTTATATCTAATACTCGCCGAGAAAATTAGATTTAAAGGTGTTGGGGTTTTGGGCCCTTTTTACTGCCCCTGTTGTATATAGCGGGTTCCGGTTAGGCTTAAAAGAAAGTAGACGTCGAGAACTATCGTTTATGTAATTACGTAAATTTTTTAAAAATTAAACGGTAACGAGAAATCGCGAGTTTAAAATTTGATTTTCGATGTTTTACCATTTTCAACGTCATTTTCGGTCGGCCGATACTACAATGCATTTAGCATGGGCAATGTTAATCGTATATCTATATATCGTTGATATATACATATATATATATATATATATATATATATATATATATATATATATAATATATGTACGTATGTATATAGGTGGACAAATATGCGATGTTGTAGAATAGTGTAAGTTAGAATGTGTATTTTGAAATAGCATGGATCGAAAAAAAAAAGCGGGAAAAGTAGTATCGATTAAAATATAAAATTAAAAATTATTTCAAATAGATGAGTTTAAGCTTAATTAATTTATAGAAACATGTTTTAGTCTTAATTTAAATTAACGACTTCATTTATATTAAATTAATAAATATTTTGCCTATGGATTTGATAAGTTTGATTTAAATCGATGGCTTATGTTAAAACTAAATTTTTCTATTATAAAATATATTTATTTTAAAAGTTTTTAATAACGTTATATATTTAAATGGTAATTTAGTAAAATGAAATAATTTATCCGGTTTGATTCGATAAAATGTATTCGTAAAAAGTAAAGTGTAATAATAATTGAAAAAAATGTTCAAAACGCATTGGTTAAACTGCAATTAATTGAAAATAAAGTAGTTTACATTTAATTGAAATACATTTATTTATTATTGTAATAAAAAATAAATTATCTGGCCATTGATGTGATAATATTGATTTTTAATTATTAGAACAGGGAGGTGTGTTCCATCAACTTGGAATGACGAACACGTTAATCAAACGTATTGAAAAAAAAAATTAATTATGAGATATATTTATTTTAATAAGTTCTAAATATATATATATATATATGAATGTAATTTTTGTTAGATGAAATAATTTTCGCGGTTTGATTCAATAGGATGTATTTATAAAAACAAAAATTTAATTATAAAATGAAATAACTGTGTAAAGTAAATTGATTAAAGAATAATTAATTGATAATATAATATTTTAAATTAAATTTAAATATATTTATTTATTGTTGTAATAAAAAATATTTTATTTTGTCCATTGATGTGATAATAATAATTTGATTTGTTAGTATCCGTTATAATATGCGGCGAGTTCGAGCTACTTTGCTTTAATAGTGTTTTCAACTTTTTGCGAATTTTATAAATTGCTCTTGTAAATTTTATATTTGATTTAGTTACATTATTATTTATAATTATAATTATTTTTTAACTTTTATTAGCATAAGTTATTATTATAAGTGAGTTGTAGGTGGTTTTGAAAGTTGGTGAGTAATTAACTTTTAGTTTTCATTCGACATGTGTACATGTTAAATTAAAGTAGTTTTTTAGATTAGCTATTTCAAAGAAAGCACGAACTACATTAAACTGAATTTGGTATTGTACTTTTTATGTACAGGTGTTTATAATTATAGTTAAAATACATTATATCTTTATGTCGCATTCAACTATCTGAAATATTATTTAATTTGTATCATGAACGGTATGTTATGTTTAATTTAAAAACTAAGCTAATGAAGTGTGTTTTTTTCAATTTATGCTAAATAATGGCGGCGTTGCTGTACTGATTTCATTTAGAAAACTTGAAAATACGGTAATCGATTCGGCGAAGTTACGGAAGATGTAAGTGTTGAAGTTAAAATATGTATTTACATTTTATCGTGGTGATTTAATATAGTTGCATTGTTTTTGCAATCGTCCGTTTTTAATAATTTGTAACGTGAACGTGTTAGTTAAATTTATTGAATGTTATATTAGATTTAAAAATTTGATATTAATGAATTGCGTTTTTTCATGTTATGTTAAATAATGGCGGCGTTGCTGAATTGATTCGATTTGGATTAATAGAATTTTTGAAAATTACGGTAGTGGATTCGGTCAAGACTCAAGTAAAATGTAAGTGTTGAAGCTGAAGTATGTATTTGCACTTTATTATACATATTTAAATTCGTAAATAATTATGTATCATGTTGATATAATACAGATGTAGTTTCGACAATTTAGTTTTTTATAAATGTTTTATTTATATGAATTATGTAAGTTGTTCATTTTATATTAAACGAGTTTCAAATATAATTTACATTGAGAATGTAGAAATGAATGTTAATGTAAAAACATTAACACAGTATGAGTTTTCACTTATATATTTAATATTCGACATTGTTGTTTTTAATCAGATATCGAAATAATATGTTTTATGAAAATTACAAATATTAGTCGATTCACATTCGAGAAATCGTGTTTTTGGAAATGCTATATTAATTATTTTTTGCATACACGCGTGTTTGAAAAATTTGTGAACATTGATTTTAATTTTTTGAACTTAATATTTTGTATTATAAATTGAAAATGTCATTTTTTTTTTGTTTTTACGAACAGGCGGGTTTAATAAATTTATGAACATTGATTTTAATATGAAATGCATACAGTTTTGTCTTTAAAATTAATGTATAGACCAAATAATAAATAATATGAAGTTTTTAGCAAACTGTAAAGAATTGAGTAACTTTCACAAGTAGTAAACTTAGTAAGAAGTGTGTTTGGTATGTATTAAATGAAATTTGTTATTTTTATAATAAACTGTATGTTTAAAGGTAGATAGACGAAAATATTCGTAATGATTGTTTAAAAATATGATGTGAGTTTTGGAAAAGAGTATTACTCCTACAATGAGTAATAAATATATATATATATATATATATATATATATATATATATATGTGCGCGCGTGCTTTTGCGTAAAAAAATATATATAATATGGAGAAATATCATTTTATAGATTGAATTTGCAAATAATTTAATTAATATTTAAATTTGTTGATAGTTATTTGATTATTGATTATACTATTATTTCAGGATTTTTGTTGGACGTTATAAATGTGATTAATTGTTTTCATTTGTTATTTATAATTCGTAATTTAAAATTGTGAGGATTAATATTTTGATGTAAAAACTATTTAGAAGATGCCTATCAAAAGGAGTATCGAGTTGAATGATGAGGGTGTGAATTCTCAGACTGTAATGCCACCTCCTCCAACGAAAAAGAATAAACGCGGCCGGCCGGTAAAAAAGAAACCAATAGGAAATTTCGGTAAGGGAATTATAAAGGGAAATGTAAGACCAGAAAATAAAGTGGGCGGACTGAAAAATGTGAAATGTCCAAATGAGTCGAATAAGGAGATATCGGAAGATGTACTGAGCATGTTAAGTGATGAATCAGATGTACCATCACAGGCTACATGTGAAGTTGAGGGTGTGAATTCGCAGACAGTAATGCCACCGCCTCCAATGACAAAAAATAAACGTGGCCGTCCAGTGAAGAAAACTGTAAAAGGAAATATAGATAAGGGAACAATAAAGGGGAATGTAACACCAAAAAATAAAGGAGGCAGACCGAAGAAAGTAAAATATCCGGACGTGTCAAATAATGAGATATCGGAAAATGTACTCGCTGTTGGGTCGTCCATCACAACTGATGACAAAGTTCAAAGGTGGCAAGACGAAATCGAAGGATTCCAGATGGATGCTGATTTCAGTAATGTGGACGGGGATGTCTTACTATATGACATACAGAGAAAGAGCAGGTCGATGAATAATTATTACAAGGAAAAAATTAAAAGTGCTGTTCAAGAATTGATATCAGCACCGTACGAACAGATGGATATTGAAACGCTGTTCGGTTATTTGTGTTACATTGGGGAAATATCACCAAAAAACATAACTGTGGTTTCTGTGCATTATACATGTCCGCATGGAAAGGAATTATCGGCTTTACAGGGCGCATGGAATTATACCGACAATTTCGATATTGCGGTAATTCCCATTTATTTTCCTGGACATTTCGGAATAGCGTTTCATTACAAAGCAGAGAATGAAACAGTGTTTTACGATCCTTTGTCCGCTAATCGACTTTTCAATGAAAGTATTAACGTTCGATTAAGGTCAGCGATTGTGGAATTAAGAAAAAATTCGTGTTTTGAGAGTACTGCGATAACAGTAGCCGACCCGAACACGTATAATTTGCAGAAGACAGATGATGGAGTTAATTGTGGATTCTATTGCTGCGTTTATGCCGAGGCTATTGTAATGGATGGTCCATTGTTAAGTGATGGGTTTTCGATTGTGTTTGAGCGGGAACGAATTCTAGATTACCTAACGGACTTGACAGTGGGTAGAAAACCGGAATATGTGTCTCGAGATACAGATTATATAAATGATGTCGAAGAAGACGAGGTAGAAGATACAAATGATGAAACAGACAGTGAATGTGACACTGTTTCTGTACAGTCATCAATATCAGGGAATACTTCTGTTGGTACAAGGAGGTCGACTCGTGCAAAGTCTGTAAGTTCGTACAGTTCGAGTAAAAGTGGAAACCAGCCAAAGTATACGGATGTATACCATTGCCGTAAACGACACGGAGTTTTTGGCTGTTTTGGGATTGACGGCATGCATTTATATAATTATCGGGATAGTGGTAATTTCGGCGATGATAAATGCGAACATTGCGGCGCATTATTGTTGGCGAGCGAGACGTCGAGTGTATGTTGTCGCAATGGAGAAGTGGCATTACCTCCAATTTCGAAAATGCCGAATGAATTGCAACAACTCGCAAATGCTTCAGAAGGGAAAGGTGGAATAAAGAAGTTATTCCGGCTTTATAATAATGCGTTGCGATTGGGTTGTTTTGAGATGGGGAAAATGAAAGCACCTGGACGAGGACCTCCCGTAATATTGATGAATGGAGAAATTCAGAGGTCTATTCGAAACGTATTTATTAAGCACGGTGAAAATCCAGCATTCGGTCATCTGTATGTAATTGATCCATTAGAAGCTGCCAATGCCGTGCGGAGTAATCCAATTTATAAGATGTTGCGAAATGAAACGCTGGCCAAATTAATACGCCTATTGAAACGTACGCATCCGATGTGTAAAATATATTCTCATTTGATTGCCGAGTATCGAAAGTCGATCGAAAACGCCAAAAAAAAAGGTATAGAAGGTGTCCCAGAATTAACGTTAGCATTAATGGATGAAAGAAATATACCAGCGGCATTACGCGACAAAAATTTACACACAAGACAGGTAGATTTGCCACACTGTAACGAACTATGTGCAGTGTATGCGATGGAGGATGTCGAGATACCTAAGATGAGGTATTCGTTTATATTGAAAACGAAAGGGTTTAAAGATGTAACCTTAGGTACTTACGATAGACTCACAGATCCTGCGTATTATCCGTTGTTGTTGCCGTATGGAGATGCAGGATTTCATTTTGGAATCGAAAGAGTTTCCCGATTAAAGATAAATGAAAATATCGATGACGAGTCTATCTTTGAAATTGACGATCCAGAGGAAAATATAGAGTTTGCAATCGATGAAGGAAATAGAGAAACGGTATCTATAAGGGAATTTTATAGATACCATTTAGCTTTACGAGACGACAAACGCGGTAAGGATCATTATTTGTGGCCGCGTGGGCAAATAGTACAAGAGTACTTGATCGACCAGAGTTTCAAAGTTGATCAACAGGTGTACAACTTTTTACGCAGCAAATGTAAAGAAGGATTACTATGCCTGACGACGGAAGAGGTGAAGAAGGCAATAGCAGCGAAATTGAAAGACGACCAAAAGTTAGGATATATATTTCGGTTGCCTGTATCATTGGTTGGTTCACCAGCGTATTACCAGAAGAAGTTCCAGAATTCGATGGCACTGTTCTCCCAATTAGGAAGGCCAACGTTTATGGTAACCTCTACCGCTAATCCTAATTGGCCAGAACTGAAAAGGCTTCGATTGCCTGGGCAATTGGTAGTCGACAGGCCTGATGTGACAAATAGGATATTTTTCGATAAGATACGTTATATGAGGAAGTTAATCGAGAAAAAAAATTACTTCGGTGTTGTCGTGGCGATGGTAGAGTCATTGGAGTATCAGAAACGCGGTCCACCTCACACTCATAAACTGATAACTGTGCGTGGAGCCGAAGGTACGTCAGCGTATGTGGACAATATTATAAGCGCACAAATTCCGAAGTTGCCTGAAAAAGATGATATGTCTAAGTGGGCAAAGATGCAACGAGAATTGAGAAGATCCGTGCTCAAATATCAGGTACATTTTTGTAATGAACACTGTCTAAACAAGAACAAATGTAAACGAGGATTTCCGAAGTCATTTTCGAAAAGCACGATTATATACGATGATAAGGCCACTGTATATAAACGTTTGTCACCGGATGAAGGCGGTGAACGAGTTGTTGTTCAAGGAAAAGAAGTTACCAATGCCAATATCATTCCATATAATCCGGGATATTTATTGATGTGGGGCGCTCATCATAACGTCGAATTTTGTTACGGTACATTAGCGTGTAAATACGCGATAAAGTACCATTTCAAAGGAGGTACTTATGCGTATGTGCAACAGGAGCAGACAAATACGAATGTGGTGGATTACGATGAGGCGAAAGCAATTATGAAGGTTCAATACCGTTCGCCGCATGAAGCGCATGCTAGATTGTACGATCAGAAAATTGTACGTATGTCGCATCATGTTCACGCATTAAGCGTTCATCTTCCTGGACAAGCGCGTCAATATTATCATTTAAATGCGCAATCGCAAATAATGGCAGGTAATATCGGAGAGGAAGAACTAAAATATAGTCATTTCGAGCAGTTTATGCGGCAATGTCATGAAGAGAAAACAGGTAAAAGAAAGCGTGACATTAGAAAATTGCTATTCCAAGAGGTTCCAAAACATTTTACATGGAATCGGAAGAGCCATGTTTGGGAAAAACGAAAAGAACATTGGAAAGTGATCGGACGTGTATATCCAGTTGCACCTACAAACCACGAATTGTTCGCATTGTATCAGTTGGTGCTCCATAAACGAGGTCCCTGCAGTTTTGATGATTTAAAGACATCGGAAACAGGGACAATTTATGATACATTTTCCGAGGCTGCGATAGTTATGGGCGTAATCGAAAGTCAGCTGGTGTGGGAACGCACATTAGAAGAAGGTGCTCGTATTTTATCACCGCGGCTGATGAGGAAATTGTTTATGCAAATTCTTCTGTCGGGTTATGCCATAAACAATGCAAATAGCTTATGGGAGCAATTTGTCGAATTCATGTATAATGGGAAAAATATAACTAGTCGCATTGACAGACAGAGAAGGATCGACATAGCGTTGTATCTGTTGGATCGTATGCTGCAAAGAAATGGGAAGTCAAATGTAGACTTTAATTTGCCAGCTCCAAACCCGGCAATCGTATTGGAGTTTTCGCCGAAAGATGAAGACGATGAGTTCTTCTTTGGACTCGAAATATGTGACAATAGTGAGGGAGATGATCCGACGTATGTTCATCCCATAGATGACGTCGATTTAGATAGACACGAGTATGTCAATGAAGAAAAATACACGGGTCTAAACGGTGATCAGAAAAAAATTATTGATATGGTGTTCGCTGCCTTTGATGCGGACGTTAGCGATACAAATGTGCCTCGACTGATATTCATGAATGGAGCAGGTGGTGTTGGTAAAACGCACGTGTACAATATGTTGATATCGTTGTGCATTAAATTCCGCATAAGAGCATTGGTAACAGCGACTACAGGTGTAGCTGCAACATTATTACCAATGGGCACTACGCTGCACAGTGCATTTAAATTACCTTTACAGAATGCAGATCCGCGGAAGTCAGCTCCGATACAATACGAATCAACATTGGGGAGAAGAATCCGAAGAACAGAATTGCTCATTATCGATGAAATCACGATGTTACCGAAAGAATATTTGAAGATGGTCGACAATACGTGTCGGGATTTGGCGGAAGGTGATGGACAGAAATATTCATTTGGCGGCAAAGTCGTGCTGATTGGTGGGGATTGGCGGCAACTGTTGCCTGTGGTGGAACATGGGAATGTGGTGGATCAAGTCAATGCATCCGTTCGATTTGATGATGTGTTCCGTAACTTCAAGGTGGTGAAGTTAATGAAGAATATGCGCTTGAATCCAGATGAAGAGGAATTTGGGAAAATGCTCGAATGCATTGGGACTGATTCCGAAGAGACAGGGTCGTTTCAAATTCCGCAATCCATGATGGTGCAGAACCTAGACGGGCTGATATCGTTTGTATATGATGATGGTGCCATGCTGAAGAAGCCACACCCGCTGCAAGGGTGTCCGCCCCCGGCTGTGAAACGTTTCGATGGTGCCATGCTCAAGAGGCCACACTCGGTGCAAGAGTGTCCGCTGCTGGCTGCGAAACGTCCCGATGATGACATGCTGAAGAGGCCACACCCGCTGCAAGGGTGTCCGCTGCTGGCTGTGAAACGTTTCGATGGTGCCATGCTCAAGAGGCCACACTCGGTGCAAGAGTGTCCGCTGCTGGCTGCGAAACATCCCGATGATGCCATGCTGAAGAGGCCGCACCCGCTGCAAGGGTGTCCGCCGCTGGCTGTGAAACGTTTCGATGGTGCCATGCTCAAGAGGCCACACTCAGTGCAAGAGTGTCCGCTGCTGGCTGTGAAACGTCCCGATGATGCCATGCTGAAGAGGCCACACCCGCTGCAAGGGTGTCCGCCGCTGGCTGTAAAACGTTTCGATGGTGCCATGCTCAAGAGGCCACACTCGGTGCAAGAGTGTCCGCTGCTGGCTGCGAAACGTTCTGATGGTGCGATGCTGAAGACGCCACACTCGCTGCAAGAGTGTCTGTTGCTGGCTGCGAAACGTTCCGATGTCGAGGAACTGAATCAGAAGATATTGGATATGATGGCGGGTGAAGCCAAGACGTATTTATCGGCGGATAAATCAGTTGTCGATTCACCTTTGGATACATATGCGGCGGTACACGAAGTACAGACACTTAATCAGGTAACACCGTCTGGATTACCTGTACACGAGCTTAATCTGAAAATTGGATGTATCGTTGTTTTGCTAAGAAACATCGACATCTATTCAGGTTTAAGTAACGGTACACGGTTGTCTGTGGTAAATATGTGTCAATATTTCATTGAATGCGAAATCATAGCAGGTCCTCATCGTGGGAAACGTTGCGTATTGCAAAATTTCAGATTCGAATACAAAGACGATAGGATAGATGGAAGCGGAATGCATTTCATTCGTTTTCAGTTACCGGTGCAGCTCGCCTTTGCAATGACGATCAATAAGGCACAGGGTCAAACGGTCAATAGACTCGGATTATACCTGAAGGAACAGGTATTCAGTCATGGCCAGCTATATGTTGCATTCTCACGTGTGCGGGATTCGGCATCGATCAAAGTATTTGCACCCTGCGCGGATGGAATGCGGGTAAATAATGTCGTTATCAGATGTGTATTGATGAAATAAACCGTATCTATATTCATATATATATATATATAATTTATATATACACGCGCATATATAACACAAAAATGTAAATGGAAAACGACAAAGAAGATTGCGTTCAAACTAACGTATATATCAAGGGATGAAGAACTGATAACGAGGGTAATCGTTGACAAGGTACAATGGCGTGGGTCGTGATGCTGGGACTTTAAAATTTCCTTTTTCATTTCCTCGAACACTGTTCAGTTGGCATTTTTCTATTTGACAATCCTCATAATTCTCTTATTGTTTCGATATTTTTTATAGATAATTTCATTAAGTAATATATATGTGCTGCTAATTTTATCAATTAATTTCTGCCAAACTGAACAATTCTATTCCTATTCGTAAATAGCACTTATTCAATCTAAATTTCATTGTCTAATTGTTTTTCAATGATGTTCTGTTAGGCCCTGGGTTGCTATACTACATACCTTCACGTGGTGCAACCTGATAATCCTCGAAAGAGGAGAGCTAAAATGTAGTAAGCAGTTTCTTTTATGATTTCAAAAAAATTTATTTCTAATTCTACAATATTCATATAGGTGTATCATCACATTGAAAGCTAAGAAAGTATAAAGAGATGGCAGAGTAATTAATAAGTAAAAAATCTTTTTTAAATAGGAATATATATATATATATATATATATATATATATATATATATATATATATATATATAAAGAAGTAGAAAACTTGATCGAAATGTCAGAAAAATTACTTTATATAATAATACACATATTTAAAATAAAAAAAAGAAACATGATTACTTGAAATCGCAATTTTTTCTTACATATGAACAAAGATATTTGAATATGTAGTGTGTGTGTGTATAATATATATATATATATATATATATATATATATATATATATATATATATATGTATATGTATATATATATAGAGAGAGAGAGAGAGAGACATTTATCGGTATAGTTAAGAACGTGCTATATATATATGAATTGTTTTATATGAAAAATTTAGGTAAAAAAAACGAATTTTTTCACAAGATAATATTAAACAGGTCTCATTTTTTTTAAATTAATATATATAAACGATCTTTTTGCTTTGTGTATAGGACATCTTATTATGTTTTCTCATGGCACATCACAATATTTCTATGTGATATGACGTCATTTGAACGAATTTAGTTATATATTGTTCTATAACAAAAATTTTTCTTTTCGTAGGGAAATATTAATGTTTGATTAATACACACAGACACACGTATATATATATATATATATATATATATATATATATATATATATATATATATATATATATAATATGCATTCGCGGGTACTTATTTAAAATTCAATAATTTAATTATATATATATGATCTATATATATATATATATATATATATATATATATATATATATATATATATATATATATATATTCTATGTTTATGTATAGAGACTTTCCAGTGTATTGAATACATTCTAACTAATCTATCGAGCGTGTGCAAAGTATGAAGTATGTAGTAACATACGTGTAGTAAGGTAAATGTTTTAAAAATTAACCGGTAACGAAAAATTGTGAGTTGAAAATGTGATTTTCGATTTTTAAACATTTTATATATATTATATATAATAACACGCGCGTATAAAAAGCGGCGGTAGCGGCTTAATTTTCAACAGCAGCAGCATGTGACGTCAGTTTGACGTTCTATAGGAAAAATTAATTTCAGGAAAATATTATTTTATCGATCTTTTTTTAAAATAACATTATATATATATATATATATATATATATATATATATAAAAACGATCTTTTTTTAAAATATATATATATAAATGAACGATCATTTTGCGGCTATAAAAATAACCTGATATAGCAGCGGGCGTGTTGCAGTATGACGTCATTTTGATATAGGTGTATCATCACATTGAAATATAAGAGAGTATAAAGAAATGCGAGAGTAATTAATAAAAAAAAAAATTTAAATAGTGATATATATATATATATATATATATATATATATATATATATATATATATATATATATATATATATGTAAAAGTAGAAAATTTGATCGAAATGTGTCAGAAAAATTACTTTATAATAATAATACACATATTTAGAATAAAAAAAAAACATGATTACTTCAAATCACAATTTTTTCTTACATATGAACAAATATATTTGAATATGTATGTGCGTATATATGTGTATATATATATAGTGAGAGAAAGAGAGTGACCGAGAGTGATATTAATCGTTATATATAAGTAGTATATATAAGAACGCGCTATATATATACAAATTGTTTTATATGAAAAATTTAAATAAAACAAAACGTATTTTTTCACAAAAAAAATTAAACAGATCTCAGTTTTTCTAAATTAATATATAAACGACCTTTTTGCTTCGTGTATAGCACATCTTATTATGTTTTCTCAATATATATATATATGTATGTGTGTGTGCGTTTTTTTCAGATAACTTCGTCAATAATGGAGGGATTTTGACAAATCTTTTTTTATTTTGTTCGTAATCATCAATATACATATGCAATATATATATATATATATTGACGTGTACGCGATTATTATGTGGTAGTAAAAAAAATTTTATCGATCTTTTTTATTAAATATATATTTATATACATATAAATAACACGTGCGTATAAAAATAACCTTATATAGCAGCGTGCGTGTTGCAGTATTGATAGCAAGATGTACACCAAAAATTATTCTGATTAAAATATTAACGTTTGATCGATCTTTTTTTGACTAATAAACGTAAATATATACACATAGCAGATATATATATATATATACACATACACACATATGTTAATTGTTTAAACTGAAACAATTGTGAATATGATTATTAAAATATTTAAAATTGATAATTTGTTTTTAATAAAAACGAATAAATATTGTTATGAGAATTTTAAGAAATGTTTTGCGTTGAATTATATGTAATAAATATGTAAGAATGATTAAAAATGGAATAAAGTATTGTTACGATTTTGAATATAGTAGTTTACTTTCATATTGGGCAAATTGATTTTTTCTTAGTATTATTGCGGTGTGAATTGAATGTAATATATCGCTATTTAAATTAAAAACGTTCTATTTTTGTTGTTTATTTGTAACAATGTTATTTGAAAAGTATAGTAGACGATTGTTTTGCATTTTATATTTAGAAAGAAGGAAAAGTTTTAATTGTGTAACAAATGATTGGTAAACATAAATATAATTTTTATACGGTATGTTTATGTACGTTAAATGTTTTTAGATGTATTATGTATTATGTTCGTTGATTGTTTAAACTGGAACACAACCTGTAGATATTTCAAATAGCGAATATGATTATGAAAATATTTAAAATTGATAATTTGTTTTTAATAAAAACGAATAAATATTGTTATGAGAATTTTAAGAAATGTTTTGCGTTGAATTATATGTAATAAATATGTAAAAATGATTAAAAATGGAATAAAGTATTGTTACGATTTTGAATATAGTAGTTTACTTTCATATTGGGCAAATTGATTTTTTTCTTAGTATTATTGCGGTGTGAATTGAATGTAATATATCGCTATTTAAATTAAAAACGTTCTATTTTTGTTGTTTATTTGTAACAATGTTATTTGAAAAGTATAGTAGACGATTGTTTTGCATTTTATATTTAGAAAGAAGGAAAAGTTTTAATTGTGTAACAAATGATTGGTAAACATAAATATAATTTTTATACGGTATGATTATGTACGTTAAATGTATTTAGATGTATTTTGTATTATGTTCGTTGATTGTTTAAACTGGAACACAACCTGTAGATATTTCAAATAGCGAATATGATTATGAAAATATTTAAAATTAATAATTTCGTTTTTAATAAAAACGGATAAATATTGTTTTGAGAATTTTATGAAATGTTTTGCATTGAATAATATGTATTAAATATGCAACATTGATTATAAATAGAATAAAGTATTCTTACGATTTTGAATACAGAAGTTTACTTTCGTATTGAGCAAATTGATATCTTAGTATTATTGCGGTGTGAATTGAATGTAATATATCACGATGTAAAAATTAAAAACGTTTTATTTTTGTTTATTTGTATGTTCAACGAATGTTTTATTAGGTTGGATATTGGAACATTGTTATTTGATAAGTATAGTAGAGACGATTGTTTTGCGTTTTATATTTAGAAAGAAGAAAAATTTTAATTATAACAAATGATTGCTAAACATAAATATAATTTTTATACTGTATGTTTATGTACGTTAAATAAATTCAGATGTATTTTGTACTATGTAAATTTGCTTGATAAAATATATTTCTTTAAGTGTAAGTCGTTATATATATATACGTGCATATATATATATATATATATATATATATATATATATATATATATATATATATATATATAAATAAAATATGCTGCCGCGAGTACTTATTTAAAATTCCTTTTTTTAATTCGTTATGATATATTATGTACGTACGTATATTTCCGTTTAGTATGTAGCCTTATATATATAATATGAAGCCGCGGGTACTACTTTTTATATTTGTTGTGATATATATTATGTACGTACGCATATTTCCGTTTAGTAGGTTGGTTAAAAAAATATATATATGTGCATAAAAACGATCTTTTTTAAATATATATGTATATATATATACGTGCATATATATATATATATATATATATATATATATATATATAATATGCTGCCGCGGGTACTTATTTAAAATTCCTTTTTTTAATTTGTTATGATATATTACGTACGTACGTATATTTCCGTTTAGTATGTAGCCTTATATATATAATATGAAGCCGCGGGTACTTATTTAAAATTCACTTTTTATATTTGTTGTGATATATATTATGTACGTACGCATATTTCCGTTTAGTAGGTTGGCTAAAAAATATATATATATATGCATAAAAACGATCTTTTTTAAAGATATATATAAATTAACGAATTTTTTGCGTGTATAAAAATAACCTTTTATAGCAGCCAGCGTGTTGCAGTATGACGTCATTTTGACGAATTTGGTTTTTCGATCTTTTTTTTTTCAATAAACATACATAAAACTATATGCATAATATATATATATATATATACGATCTTTTTTTTACATATATATATCAATTAACGATCTTTTTTTTTAAAGAATACCTCCCACTTGCGGAGTCTACTAAAAGGGCGGGTTTACATTCCAACTGCCGCGCGTATGCAAAGTTTAAGTTATGCTTTCTCCCCGGAAAACTTTCCTAACTAATGAGCGCAAGTTGTTGCGTATCCAGTGGCGCCTGCAATGTTTTAGGAATGCAACGGAACACGTTTGTCGCGCTTTTTAGCAGAAGAAGTACATAGGTTTGGATTTTCGTGGATAACTCGGCGAATTTTGGTCGGATTTGGATAATTTTTTTTTTGTTTTACTCGTATTGAGCCCCCCATGATTAGCCCCACGAGTGGTAGCCCCTAGTTTAATACTATAAGGAAATTTGATGCTTTCTCTTCGACCCCCGATAACACATCTCCTAATCTAGATGGCGAATAGGTGTTCGAACGAAAAAAACGTCCGCGAATTGTCGCTACAAATCTAGCCACCAGCCACTACTCTGTTGCAACCCCTTATACCGTTTAGCGCGTAGTAAAAGGGTGAAAAAAACCCCTAAAGTGTTATGACACTTTGCGGAAATTTCAGGCTTTTACTAAGTAGCCGAGCGTCTTTCGAACCGTGTAAAAAGTTCCTCTTCATATTCAACCATCGCCGAATTATTAAGGGTTGAAAATCGGCCGAAAAACGGACTTTTTTCACTTAAACCACCCTATTAAATCGAGGGATGATCGGATCCGTCGAAACTAAAATTCCTCATATATACCACACTCGGACGAAGGTTTTTCCTTCTTACCATTATACCTCTATCTTTTACACTCGCTCCGAAAAAATCCACTTTTATAGCGCCTCAATACGGGGATATGGGGATTTTATAAAGGGATATAGGGATTATAATAATAATAATAATAACTATAATAAGTAAATTCCTCTTAATATCTTCAACCCTACATAACTTTTGCACGAATCTAGACAGGGAAAAAGTGTTCGAACGAAAAAAACGTCTCGGAATTATCGCTACAAATCTAGCCACTAACCACTACCCTGTTGCAACCCCTTATGCCGTTTAGAGGGTAGTAAACGGGTGAAAAACACCCCTAAAGTGTTTTGACCCTTTGCGGAAATTCGAGGCTTTTACTAAGTAGTCGTCGGCAATTTGAATCGTGTAAAAAGTTCCTCTTAATTTTCAACCCCCGCCAAATTATTAAGGGTTGAAAATCCGTCGAAAATCTGACTTTTTTCACTTAAACCACCATATTAAATCGGGGGATGATCGGATCGATCGAAATAAAATTTCCTCATATACACTACACTCGGGGGAAGGTTTTTCTTTCCTTGTAACCATTATACCCCTATCTTTTACATCCGCCCCCCAAAAAACTTCACTTTTATCGTGGTTCAATATGGGCTGATTTGCCAACTGCTTTTCAATTATACAGGGTTGAATAGAAATTGTCACTATACTATCGGTCATTTTTCTCTCGGAATTTCACCCATTAACCACCACACCGCTGCAACCCCTTAACCCATTCAGCAGGTAGCAAAGTTTTTTGTTTTGACTTCTTGCGGCGTTTTCAGGATTTTACTATGCAGAGCAGGATAAATAATTTTGATCGCGTAATAAACTGTTCCAACTCGTCTTCAAGCTTAAAGGTTGAAAATTCGTTGAATATTTCGCTTCGCCGTTTTTTTTTTTTTTTGTACCTAACTTCACCTTATTAAATCGACGGATAATCGGATTATTTGTTGGCAGGTTTATACTATATAATGTTTATAATACTGTATAAGCTAAGCTATCAGATGCGTAGTTCTGGCGTGTGGGTATGGAGTTGTAAAATGTCAAAATGGAAAGTCGCTGTTTTTCTCCGATATTATGATAGTCGTTGGTCGGATATTTTTTCTCTTTTATATTTAAGATATTTGGATGGTCTGGATTTGGTTAGAACAGTTTCCGATTTTTTTCGGAAAAATCGCCGTTAAAAATACAAAATTTATATAATCGTCTCGAAAATCGGGACTTATCTACTACAAATGGTTTAAATTAATATACCGACCGAATCCTCCGGCCAAAATTTAAATTGATCCTTTTAGAGCGAGTTGAATATTTTTAAAACTCCGAAAATTGACTTTTTTCATAATTTCTAAATTGAAGTTTAATCCTTACGCTATGACCTATTAAATGATGCGAGTAGTCTACCCAAGTCACAGATACTCGTCGAGTAATAACGTCGGAAAGTTAACTGTTTCCCAAGTTTGAATTAAGAATGTCGGGGCTGCATATACTTTTAGAACGTTTGAACTTCATACACGCCTACTGCTATATAAAATGTATCGTATAAATATAAAAAACCCGAAAAAAATTTTTCAACTGTTCCATATGGTACCCTCTTCTTATAGATATCTGCAGTTTTGAATCCAAAATTTTTCCCGCGGTTTTTGGTCGGCAGATTCTACAATGCCCGACAAAAAGTGAATAAATTTTAAATAAATGTCTATTACCATGGAAATGAAATATATATAGTTTATATATGTTAAGAATCCCCAGGACAAAACGAATTACTCGATGGTATAAGTACATGATCACGTTCATACAAGATAGTCAGAAATGTTACGGACGGTAGTAGGGCGATGTTTTGCAGAAAGTGTCCGGGTGGCTTAGAACAGGGATTCATCGCGATTATCATGTTAGGTAGCTCATTTTACAGAATACGTCCAGATGACTTGGCTTGTGGTCATTAGTAATTAGAAGGAAAACGTGGTCGCGTTCCTGCAAGATGGTCAGACATTATACGGACGGTTTAGCACAACGAACGGAAGATTTTGCTGTATCCGGGTGGCTTGGAACAGGGATTCATCTCGCGATTATCATGTCG
>CM065053.1:252943964-252963964 GCA_032883995.1 Coronaproctus castanopsis
TTTTATCTTTAATTTTTGCAATGTGTTTTTTATTTTTCTTTACTTCCTTAATTGCACTTTTTATCTTATCCTGCATTTCTCTTAAATTGTTTTTCTTATGCATTTCTTCTATCTCCTGCACTTCTCTTCGAGTCATTCAGTTTTGGCTTCCGTGCATTGTTTCAGTATTAGTTTATTCAGTATTTTGTACTCATTTTGAGATGTGTTTTTTACTTCCCTTTATCATGTTAATTATTTCTTGTGTTATCCATTGCTTGCTTTTCCTATTTTGTTGTGGCAAAGTTTTCTGCATTACATTTATTACCATTTCTTTCCACTTTCCTCATTGCTCTTCAATGCTTTCTCCTTCTTCTTTATGCCCAAATTCATCCGCTTCATTTTCACCGTTATTCATTTTGTTTTCAGATTTCTGTTTGCAATTTTATTTTTATTTCTCTATTTTTTAAACTTTGAAAATCACATGCCCTCCTTATCTTTCTTTCTCGACTAATTTTCTTTAATGAGATCCGGCACTTAGCTGCTAAACAATCTGTGATCTGAGTTACAGTCAGCTCCTGGATACATATGACAATCTGCGTTTTTGTATCTTGCATTCACAAGTATGAAATCTATTTGATTTTTACATCGACCTCCAGGGCTGATCGATGTGTATAATTTCCTCTTGTGTTGTGTAAACCACGTGTTAAATATTTTCAAATTATGTGCTTCTGCAAACTAGTAATCGTTCGCCGCGCTCATTTCCCTCTCCGAGGCAGTATTTTCCTGCTGCTTCACTTTTATGCCTCGCATTTTTTGCGTTGAAATCGCCTATGACGAAGATGATGTCTCCATGTTTCGCACATTTTAGTGTTGTGCTTTCTATCTCCTTC
Organism: Coronaproctus castanopsis; assembly: GCA_032883995.1. NCBI lineage: Eukaryota > Metazoa > Arthropoda > Insecta > Hemiptera > Monophlebidae > Coronaproctus > Coronaproctus castanopsis. The sequence goes on from CM065053.1 coordinate 252,944,834, forward strand.
ATGAAATTTCTCTAATTCTTCATCGTTACTGTCAGTGGTGGGTGCATATATTTGGTATTATTCCGACGGGCTTTGGTTTTATATCAAACTGACTGGAATTAATCTTTCTGTAGTTGGTACGTTGTCTTTAATTGCACCTGATAGCGTTTTCTTCACTAGTACTCCTACTCCATGTTCATATATTTTCCAGCATATATAAATTCGTAATCATCGCCCGATTTTGATTTTTCCGTTTCCTATCCATTTAATTTCACTTATTCCTAGTCTGCTGTTATTCAAGTAGTAAAGACTAAAGAGCTTAATGGTATTTAATGAAAGGACCTCCTTCGGCAAGTGATCCTTCCTCCATTTTTCTATCAGCGTGTGTGTTGTGTTGTGAGTGGTATGTATCGTGAGTGTAGTTGTGAGTTCCGATTTTGTTTTCCTACTCAGCGCCAAGACCGCCGAATAGGAAATTACCTGCACGATGTGGACCTACCGAACTCACATGGATGCTGTTTCGTTTCTCCACCGGTGGGTCTGGCCCCATATGAAGTCGAGTGACTACTTACTAGAGAAGGTGACTAGTTACATGTGCCCCACAGGGTATATATATATTTTTTTTTTTAAGATTTTCGACGCCAGTATTTGACATAGGCCCTCCCAAATAAATCCGTTCATGGTTATAGAGCAACGCTTATCGATGAATAATACCAGCATGTTTTATTGTTTTTTCTGGCCATCCTTGGGCGGTATTCCTTGTTTCCACTTTCTTGTGTATGATCGCTTTTATCTAGTCGTATTACGTGTTGTGTGTGTGTGTGTGTGTGAGAGGGAAGGAGCAAAAGAGAGGGGAAAAGAGACATACATACATATCTTTATATATATATATATATCACAAACTCAGTTCGATAGCGTGAATTCTGCACACTACTCAATTAGTGATATTTTATTTTTAATTTCTTTTTCCAAAAAAAATATATTTATGTTATTATATAAAATAAACTAAATTTAATTCTTGCCGTGTACTACTACTTCGCATTTATTTAATTAATTTTATTTATTTATTTGTTCATTACAGTTTGCAAACCGTTAGTTTCTCAAGGTACAACCGATTGTCATAAGGTAACGTACGATTTTGATTTAGTATATTTTCTTCTAATTCTTATGAGTAAAATTTATTCAAAACGTTTATATATTTCTATTATAAAATTAATTGCTTCTATAATCGTTGTTTTATTATATATCGTAAATAAAATACGGTTTTCATTAATACCAACATATCGATTAAACATTTATCGATGTGCTTTTCGATTATTTATTTATTATAAATAAATAAATCTTTTATTAAATAATTAAAATACAGTCAATAAATATAATTTAACAAGTATATCGTGTACCGGAGGTTCATATGGTTTATTTTTAATAAAAAAAATTATTCGAATATATATATATATATATATATATATGGGTGGGCGTGTATGCATAAAATAAAAAATAATTGTAATTAAAAATCATAAATATATATAAAATCAAATTACTGCATTGTTAAAATTAAAATAATAATAATAATTACGTAATTAAAAATAAATGTAAAAATCAAACTATACATAAATATTATAATGTTTTAAAAAAATTATTGTATTGAATTATGCAAGAACTGAAATAAATGTTTAAAATATCCATACTTCAGCGGTTGATTAACGAATACCGAATATTGACGAAGTTAGTTAACGACTATTTCAACTATTTTGTCCGCTTTGAATATGTAGTTAACTCTAGTAGATCGGATAGAATATTCGGTATTCGATATTCAATACTCAGCATCCATTCTCGATATAAGAAATCGAATACTAATTTAACAATCGATTACTACTCGATCGCAGTACTTGAGTACCCTCATCACTATGTACACATTGAGATAACTTGAATTAAAGTTATTTATTTAACCGTTGCTCGTTATAAATGTCCGACACAAAGTTATACATTTTTTCCTATGAAATAATTAAGGATAATTACTTATAAATTAATTATTTTTTTAATATAGCACCGTTTTTTAGATGATAACTTTGTTAATATATGTATATTTAGAATTAAAATATGGACGACGAATGTGCCTTATTGTAAAAATAGGCAATTAGATAAAATAATTTCGGAATAACCGCGTACAATTTAGAAGAAAACGATTTATTAATAATAAAATAAAACAATATATTAAATTCGGGTTTATTAATATTAATATATTGTTTTATTTTATTATTAATAAATCGTTTTGTTTTTTTTTTCTAAATTGTACGCGATTATTCCGAAATTATTTTATCTAATTATAAATATCTATACCGTGAAAATAATTTAAAAAAAAAATAGGCAATTTTCGTTCATTAAACAAGAGTTTACCATATAGGGGGAGTGACTGCGGAAGTTAATATTATTTCTGTTTAGATAACATTTAACGTATTAAATAATAAATATTTTTAAATTCGTTACGACTAACGAATGTCCTTATTATGATGAAAATGGACAATTTTTTAAACATTAAAACAGCGTAATATGTAGTAATTGTTAAAAAATCAACAACAACAAAAAAGTAGTTAAAATCATCAAAATTTTTTCCAGTATTATAAACCAATATCAAGTGAACATAAAAAGCATATTATAAATTTATAAAATGAAAAACATAAAATATTAACAAATACTACTTAATTTAAATGTAGAATATTACAAAAATTAAACATTATTATGATATTTTTATATAAAAATGTAGTGATTTTAACTACTTTTTCTTTGTTTAATTTTTTAATAAAAAAAAAAAAAAAAAATACGTACCCTATATAGGAAACTAAAAAAAAAGGTAATATATTAAGTATTAAACTATATCGTCTATTATTAATTAATTTATTTTATTTTTTTTAAATAGATGTCAATTATTTTTAACGAACACGGTGTAAAAGATTGTAAACCACCGTGCGTAGCTCAAACATTCATCAATCATAATGCCGTTCTCTTCAAAATATTCATAGTCGGAGACGAATATCAAGTAGTCGAAAGACCGTCGTTGAAGAATTTTAATCCATCCGGTTAGTGGTAAACAATTATATCGTCGTTTTACAAATACCGGGAATTTTTTTTTTTTTTAATGAAATATTCGTTCGAAATTAAGCTTAATTACATTTATCCGTTTTATCGATATTACGAAGGTGTTTACATTTTTATTCGTAGCTCGTTAATATACGTGCGAATCGTCGAAAAATAAGTACAATGTAATTACTTAAGTTAACTTATTAAATGTAAACGAAATTATAAGTTATAATGATAAATCTGCGTTCGAGATAACATGCCCCGATATGAGATGACGATATGACATATTTGTCTGTCCACTCCCGGATTGTTTTCGTAAACTTTTTGTTCCATTTATTTCCTTCCAGCACCTTACGCAACTATAGTTTTAATTTTTTGTCTATGAGCCACCATTATATAGTTCGCTTTGATCATCTGTTGTCATCTCTTTTCGAGCTATATACCCCCAGTCTGATAGCCCAATTTCATTTTATCCTAGCCACGACGGCGGATAATATTAGTTTTAAATAAAGTTTTATGCGAAGTCGATAGTAAACGTTTGATATGCCGCTGTTCTTTATTTTTTTATTACTACGATGACTGATGGTCGTAATTTCCGTTACTTTTTTTTAAAATGTCCAAATCGGATGTTTAACAGGGGTGATAGAATTTTATGGAACGGGTTTTTCTTCTACGATTTTCGAATAATATACGAAGTGTGGCCAAAAAATAAGGTAACTTTTCGTTTTTATTAAAAAAAAAAGTATTTATTCATCAAATATTTATGTTGTCCTCTTCGCGAAGTAATCCCCCTTAGATATAATAGTGCCAACGCTTTTTCCAATAATCGAAGTACTTTTGAAAAGCACTTTTTGGTATAGCTTTGAACTCTTCCAGCGATGCAATCTTTATCTCCTCAATCGTTGCAAATCTCCGCCCTTTTATGGGTCTCTTCAATTTTGGGAACAAGAAAAAAAATCACAAGGGGCCAAGTAATATGGTGGCTAAGGAATGATAGTGGTGTTATTTTTAGCCAAAAAAGTACTTACAGGTACGGATGTGTGAGCAGGTACGTTATCGTGGTGCAAAATCCATGAATTGTTTTGCCGCAATTCCGGTCGCTTTTTTCGTATTCATGCAAACGACGCGTAATTTTAAGGTAATACTCCTTATTAACCGTGCGACCCTGTGGTAAGAACTCACGATGCACTATGCCCATGATAATCAAAAAACAGTGAGCAAAACCTTGACATTTGATCGTGACGGGCCTTTTTCGGTCTTGGCTCTCTTAGACGATTACGCTTTGGTTTCAACGTCAAAACCGTATACCCATGATTTATCACCAGTTACGACCACCTCATTGATATCATTCAGTCATGCGACGGTTCTTCTGCTCAAAATTAAGCAATTTCGGAACGAACTTCGCTGACACACGTTTCACGTCCAAAACATCGGTTAAAAAATCGCTCGGGATGAACCGAGCGAGATCATCAACTACTTCTCTAATGGTGATTCGACGATTTTTTAACACAATTTCTTTCACTGCTTGAACATTTTGGTGTGTTGTCGATGTCCTCCAAGGAGAGGTTTGTCGTGCACATCTTCTCGGCCTTCTTCGAATAGCTTGTATACACGTTTTTCTTAGATAAAGTAGACTCACCGTATGCCGCTGTTAATATTTAGTTTTAGAGCACTTTTTCCATTTTTTACACAAAATTTAATGCAAACTGCTCCATTTTTTTCGGTAGAAAAAAAATCGTTGAGCACACTAAAGTCTTCCAAACTTTTATGCTTCTAAAACTAAAAACAAGGAATGCTATATAGTTGATACTGCGCATGTATGATCGTGAGAAATGCTCTAACACAACAAAACAAAAAATTCAAAATATACGTAGCTTTCCGAAATTTGAAAAATCACCTTACTTTTTGATCACACCTCGTATGTGGCAGTTAAAGAATATCTCACGAGCATTCGTTCGTTCGTCATAGTGTCGTGCCCGTTATGAAATTATTAGCTTCGGCAGTCCTATGTCGATCTAAAACTGATCGGAATAAACTTATCGCTTGCAAATTTTCTGTAACCGGGTTATCTTTTTCATTCCTCCCGGGGTATTCTTTTCTGGTAATTTCTAGGTGGCCACGTTAGACCGAAATACTTCAATTTGATTTTTTTTAAACTTCCTATCTCACGCATAGTGTGGACGAAGTATTTTACAAAGACGATGATTTGTTCGAATTACTCCCATTTACTGAAGGACTAGATCGGTATAAAGTAGTCGAAGAAATATAACGGTCTTATCTCGCCCAAATACAGGTACAGTTTAGCTGTATTTTTTCGCAATTTTATAAATATAATTCAAATATACTATAGATAGACGGTTTTGTCGTTTTTTTTTGTGTGTTTTTTTTTTAATAACTCAAAAACTACTAGACCTAAATTTTTGAATGAAATGTTATTTAAAAATAGGAAAACGATAGATTAGCTTACAATCATTTATGGAGAAACGATCGCCATTTGTATACATTCATTCACTCTTTTTACAACATTTTTGAACACTTTTTCGCGCAGAGATAGCTGAATTTTTGAAATTCTTCATAAATCCGAGTTTTCAGGTCTTCCAGATCTCGTGGTCATGTTTCCTAAGTCTTAAAGTATCCCCTCACCCACAAAAAAGATCCCCCCACCCACAAAAAAGATCCCCCCCACCCACAAAAAAGAAAAACCGCCTAACTTTGAATTCTTTTCGAAACTCTCTTTACACTGTCCTGATCGATTCACGCCGAAAATTCCACGCAAAACGCGCGCTTCTTCTCTTTATAGGATGCCGTGATAACTGAAACTGGAGAAAAACGAATCTATCCTGCGCACACTAAACATCGAGCACGCGGTTTGAAAACCGTCCATCTTCTCTGGGTCACCCTATATATAAGGAATATGTACCTTCAACTCTTCTTGTAGCGTATAAATGAGTAATTCGTTGGAAATAGCTGTTCTAAGGTTAACCGAAAAATGTGCCATCATCGGTCGATTAACAAGCGTATCCGTTAATTAATGTTAACAAAAACGCAAACTCGTAATATCGAAAATTATCTGCTCGATTTTCGTAATAATTTTATAGTAATTATTTCTCGCTCTATTTTAGAATTTACCTTTGTTAGGTTTTCGCGTTGGGCATTACGTACGATAGTAGTTTAATTACCGTATACCGACAATTTGCTGAAATGTAAATGTTTAACGAACTCCTTTAATATGTTTACCTGTCGATATCGAGGTTAATATTTCGCCTAGTCAGTGGTGGATTTAAGTGTGATGACGCACTTATAAAAATATGCATACTCAGTAAATCGTGTAAAAAAACTGCCTTCTTAAAATTTATTACATCAATGATTAACTTTTTTTTTTTTTTTTAATATTACGAATTTGAGTCATTTTTTTTACATAGTAATCATATTTTCGAAATATTAACATTTCTGACCGGTAATAGTGAGAGAGGAAGGGATAAAATTTATTTTCGCGAATACTCATTCAACTTTGAATTTTTAGCGCTTTTTTTTCATCTACAAAATTTGAGTCACTTTTAAAATTTTTTTTGATACTTCCGAATTTTGCCGCCCTTCAAATTGTGTCATCCTAGTCCCCCTCGAGGACCTAATCCGCCACTGCATCTAATTAAATTCACATTTTAAATATTTCTGTTTATACACGATTTTTCCAATTTTTGAAAACGCTTTAAATATTACGTTATACTTTGAATTATAATAAAAGTTACAAATTATCGAGAGTTAATTGTGTCGCTGACTACGGAGTTATATTATTTTTATTATGCTTAATTTTGTATTTTATATATATATATATATATATATATATATATATATATATATATATATATATATATATGTATATATATGTGTGTGTGTGTGTGTCTAAGCCTACTAACATTCGACACTTCAGTCAGTGGAATTTTAAAAATTTTCTATTAAAGCAATCCATACGTTCTAATGAAAAAAAAAACGTGCAAGCTGTTTTTTTAAGAGGCTAAGAAGCTCCACTAACTTGACTATCTTTTATACGTCAACCGAGCGGAATGTTTCACACGCTTGATCACTGGCTGAAGAAAACTAGACCAAGAGACTAGTTCTTAAATATACTTTTTCCCTTCCTATATATATATATATATGCCCAAAGTTGAGGTCGATGTAATAGTATTTAATCTTCATTTTTGAATCATGTATTCGTCATATTTATTTATTGCACCCTGCGGATTTAAATATATATATCATCGATCGCGGATAACACCCAATTAGAGAAGTTAGAAAAATTACTTTATTTAGGATAAATTATAAACTAACAATAGAATTTAAGTGGTGGAGATTATGACAAAAATAGCTAAAGCGGGATCACACTTCGTTAAATGTGAAACAAATGTCGCAGTCACAATCTGAATCTAAACTTCCGATTACGAATAGCTATTTATTTGGTCAGAATCATAGACGCTTACAAAAAAAGTTTAGATGCTTTTGAAATGTATGGGTTAATTGTTTAAAATAAACGATGAAAAATACTCAATCTGGTAAAACGACCTGGAATATTATAAGCAAGGTTTTATCTGGCTAATGACTCCGGATGTATAGCGTGTGATAATTATGGCGTAGACCAGCTATTCTCAACCGCTGGTCCGACGGACCACTAGTGGTCCGCGGAGAAATTTTACTGGTCCACGGACAATTTTTTCTATCCGCGAAAAAATTTACTTATCAAAAAACAAATAATAACTAAATTTCAATTTATAAAATTACGGAATACAAATATCTTAATTTAAATTTTATGTAATTTATGATTAGTACGCCACTGAAAAAAATTGCCGATAGGCTTACAAATGCGCGTAGACACGACAGACACTTAAGTTATTAATATATAGATTTGATGTGTGTTCTGATATAATTTTATCATTGTACAGTCTCGGTGTTTTTGAGTTATTATTAAACGAAAAATTATAATAACAATTATACATATTTTTAACTGGATTGGACGAATATAAAAGCAAGTTTATTGATTATTTATCTTTCCGGCGCGCGCGTTGATGTAAAAAGTACAACAACATCGAGTTTTAGTTATTATTAAAAATACAAACTATGTTAGAATAAAATCAAATCGATTCCTTTATCTAATGATACTATAAGAAGAAGAATTGAAAAATTATCAGAGAATGTGGAATACCAATTAATACAAAAGATAAAGGAATCAACACTTTTTGCAATACAAATCGACGAATCATGCGATATTTCTAAAATGGCCGTATTAATTTGCTATGTTAGATATCTTGATTTTAATTTGGAGGAAACAAAAGAAGAATTCTTGTGTTGTATAGAATTGGTTTCATATACAAGTGACGAGATTTTTAAAGCACTTAATTCTTATGTTATTAAACATTCTTTAGAATGGAAAAATTGTGTTTACTAAAAGAATTCAGCAAGCAGTTAATTCTGATTTATTAATTACCCACTGTATAATCCACAGACAACATTTAGCGGCGAAAAGTTTATCCACAGAGTTATATGAAGTTTTAGCGGAATCTATAAAAATCATTAATTTTATCAAAAAAAACCGATTTAAATAGTAGGTTTTATTCGCAATGTTTTGCCAGGAGGTTGGTGCGGAACATGAACATTTATTATTGCATACAGAAGTTCGATGGCTCTCGCGAGTTAGGATTTTAACCGGGCTTTTTGAATTAAAGATGGAAGTAGAAATATTTTTAAGAGAAAAAATAATCCTTTAAGTAAGCATTTGTCTGATGTAGAATGGGTTGCAAAATTAGCATATTTAAGTGATATATTTTCATACATCAACGACTTAAATTTGAGTTTACAAGGAACTTCTATAAATGCGTTTCATTTATTTAATAAAATAGATGGATTTAAGAAAAAAATTAATTTTTGGGTGGTTAAAGTAAATAACAATAATATTGATATATTTAATAATTATTTTGATTTTGTAAATTTGCAACAAGATTTAAATTTATCAAAATTAAATATAATCATTGGGCATCACTTACAATCTTTAAAAAATAATTTCGAAAAATATTTCCCATCTGAAAAAACCACATGTGAAAGAAATGTGTGGATAACAAACCCCTTCATACCATATGACTGTGATAACTTAAATTTAAGTAACAAAGAATATGAGTCCCTCCTTGAGATTAGTGCAGATCTTATGTTAAAAGCTAGTTTTTCAACGATATCTATAAATAAATTTTGGATCAAATTGAAAAATGAATATCCATCTCTATACGAGAAATCAATGAAAATGTTACTCCCCTTCGCAACTACATATTTATATGAAGCGGGATTTTCATCTATGACGGCAATAAAAAATAAATTTAGAAATCGTCTTTCGGTTCTTTCACTCCTCCGACTTAGCTTGACAAATTTAGAACTCACACGATTGAAAAGTTGATTGAACAAGAGCAGCCGCAATGTTCCCATTAACAATACATGGCAATACAAAAATTATACCTGTTTAAATATTAGTGATAATCGTAAGATTATGTTGTTGTGTTCGTGTGCAATGGTTCTGTGATTTTTTTTATAATTTTCTGTAATTTTTGTTAAAAATTTTATATGCTTAATTTTTATATGTATATATAATGATACTACATTTAAATATTATTGTAAGTAAATGAAATAAAAATGTTACAGTTAACTTATGTAGTAGTAGTTCTTTAATACCTAGTAAAATTTTGTTTTTAAAAAAATATCAGTGGTCCACGAATTTTTTTTATAAATTTTACTGGTCCGCGGGCCAAAAAAGGTTGAGAAACGCTGGCGTAGACAATATTCGTCATTTTGTGTTTTATCGTTCGAATTTCAATGACCTTAGAATTAGTTTTGGTATGTTAATGACAGCTTAAAAATCACTAAGGATGAACAATATCTTAGCTTATATGGAATCTGCTATATAAAAATTGTGTTCATTCACCCTAAATATTCAAAATTACATATTAATTAATCCTTAATTAGCATGTAATATGTCTTTTTCCCTCCGTTGTTTCTTGTTTTTTTTTTTTTTTTTAATTAACATTATTGCAATTCCGTGCGTTTACTTATAATTTATAAACACAATAAGCAGGTGGCTGGAACTATTAACATCCTAGTATCTACATCCTATCTTTAATTACACTCTGCAATATCTATTACACACGATACAATGATTAAGCGGCATATGTGTCTTATAGGTCCTGTTAATTTTAATTTAACGAATATTGCATAAATTTTCAGTATAACTTTTTCCTTTTTTTTTTATAATAACGCGGTTTTACGTTTTTTAAATAAACAAAATAAAATTTAGGTCACTTTTTGACGGAATCGATATTGAACATTTCTTCGCGGTAATTGTAATTTTAATTCTATTCCCGTTACATTTATTTTATTATTATTTTTTATATATATATATATATATATATATATATATATATATATATAAAATAAAGCAAAAATTACGAATTACTTATTAAAGCGCTCTCTATTGGTAATAAACCGTATTTAAACTTTTTTACACATTCCAGAGTGCCAAATCTATAGATAATAACGGTTTCTCTTATATACGCCGATTGCTTGAGATGCCGGTTGAGTCCGTTCTTCGAAATTTTTAGCTTATTTACCAATTAAATAATCGCATATTCTCGTTATAGAATTTTTTTTTTTTTGACGTCAAATTAATGAAATACTATCGTGAATAAAATAACTAAGTTATTCTTGCAAAAAATGTAAATGACCATTATTTAATCAATTTCCGACGTCGAATGAATTATTTAATCGTTTTCAGATAGATCGACGGTTTTCTTCGACAGTCATTTAGTTTCTAAACCAGATAGCAGCAGTCAATTAAATATTTTGGATCCGGGAGAAGACGATTTCGCGCCGAACTTGGACACCGATAAGCTGGATAAAATCGTCAAGATAATACGAAAAGAATTCAAATTAACGTTGTTCGGTATCGATATAGTAGTCGAAAATGGTACGGAAAGGCACGCTATTATCGACATCAATGTTTATCCGGGTAAGTATCTATATAGATTTTTTATTTCGTGAATTTTGCAATACACGATATACAAATATATATATATTATACCAATATTCGTCCAATAACACTCAAAAAACAAAAATTATGATTATTAATAAGGAGGCAGAAGTTTATTCAGATATAAGTGGATTCCAAGTAGTGAAAGATTTCATATTATCTAGCTACTACAGTATAAACGAAATTAAAAGAAGAATTCATATGAGTCGCGCTGCAGTACATAGATTAACTAAAGTATGGAAAGATTCGCATTTATCGATGGCCTCTAAAATTCGAATAACGAATTCGTTAATTTTCTTCACATATGGTTACGAATCTTGAACTATCAATAAAAAGGAAGAAAAGAAAATACTAGCTTTCGAGCTATGGCGTTGGCGGAGGAGGCTTTTAAGAATATCGTGGACCGAAAAAATTACGAACAAGATAGTCTTACAGAGAATAGGCGAAAAATGCAGAATACGCATACGGATTTTGCGCTATCACATTACCAGACGAAACGCTCTACAATTAGAAAAACTAGTATTGGAAGCCAGACCACCCGGTAAAAGACAAAAAGGAAAACCCCATCGAAGATGATCAGATCAAATATTGGATTTAATGTGTCAAAAAATAACATTAACAGCATGCAGCAGGTTGACAATGGACAGACAAAAAACCCATTCACGAGTTAATTGGATTATCATGATCATGACGTCCTATGGGATATAACGACAATTCATCATTTGTCTAATAGTTTATAAATTTTAATATGTCTTGTCCGAAATCAGTATAAAGTTTTGAGATGAATCAAATGCTTCAATTAATTTACAATTGAATAAATAGGTTCCATCTATATGTTTAGTTTCTGGCCGTGGTCGCCTAAGTTATAACAATCTAAAGGGTTGAGGAATACGGATAAAATTTAAAATATTTTATATTAGAATAATTTAATTTTTTAATTTTATTAAGATATAGGGCCTGATGTAAAGCGGCCAACTACTGTAATTGAGGTATATTAACAGTAATTTGCGTTTTTTTAACTATGCTATTAGTAATAATATAACATGTAATAGAAAATACATTGAACGAATAAATAAACACACATATAAAAGGAAAACACGAATAAAATTTATATAGAAAAATTCAAAAGAAAAAAAAAATCGCACGACCTGTGGTATACCGCAGGCGGAAACGGTGGAAATGCTGGATGACGGAGGCGTATCCTATTCGCGAATTCCACTATCGTACCCATTTTCCGTACTTCGTATATTTATATTATTATTATTATTATTAACCGGATTCGTTAACAGTTTTCAATTATTTTAATATTTCCGACAATTTTTTAACTCGGTATTATACTGACTAGAATGTTACATCGAATAGATTGAAATATTTTTATATACAGTTATATTAGTTTTTTCTTTATAATTTATCGCGACTAGAAATTTAATATTTGTATAATGTATATAAATTCCCAATATATTGACGATACTACCTGCATAGTTTAGTTATCCACGAATACCGTTTTATGGTTTCGGATTCTATTCTCGTCATTGTACTTATCATCATTACATATCACGTATCGGGGAAATTTCGTAATTATAACTGTATATCGACAATCAGCCTATTTTATCACAAATGTATATTGTTACTAGATAAACCGTATAGCTCTCTATACGCTCAACTACTATTAGAATGTTTTTATTATTTTATTTTGTTTATAATTACTATTAATTTCCTAGGTACCCCCTTCTTTTAAAACGCCATTTATATATATATATATATATATATATATATATATATATATATATATATATATATATATATATATATATATATATATAATTTTTAGATTATGGAATGTAGTGATTTTTATTACTTTAATTACAAAAATCAGTTAAAATCACTAAAACTTTATTTTCTTGAAATTCACAAAGCTTTTCGGCAATTACGACATTATCAAGCGATATTTAAATTTAGATAAAAATAAATATTTAAAAAATAAAAACACAAAATATAATTTTAAATATAAGTTTACAAATTTATAAATATAAAATGAAGAATAGATACTTAAAACAATCTGACAGTGACTGTGGTAAACAACACAATCAAATATCAGTAATATAAAATTTACAAAGCAGTAGCCAGAAAATAATTATTTTTTTGAAACATACGGTTGAACAGTGAAAAAATATATTTTATAACAATCAAAAATCAATAGCCAGAAATAATAAAATTTATTTACAATACACTTTTTAAAATTAATTCTTCGTCAAAATTTACCATTAAATTTAATAAATTATTTTTATCCCTTTCTTTTATTATTTCCATTTTTTCGAGTAGTTTTCTTTTTTCTTTTTTAAATGTTTTTCTTTATGCCAAATTTTATAATTTTGATTAATATTATTATATTTTGTGTTCTAATTCTATACAATGTTTTCCAAATAACGATTTTTCATCATTATTTGCATATGAGTTTAAATGTTCTTCAAATCTTGTTATGAATTGTCTGCTTGTTTCTCCTATGAATTTTCTATTTCACATTGATTACAATTTAATTTATAGACAACTGAATTTTTTAATATATTTCTATCTTCTATTTTGTTATTACTAATTGATTTTAATAATGTATTATTATTTCTTATTGCTAAATCAATGTTATATTTGTTTAATATTTTAATTATTTTATGTATGACTTCTTACATAATTTATTGAACCCAAATAATTATTTTTGTCTTTTTCTGTATTTATATTGACTTTAGTTTTATTCCATATTTGATCAACTATAATAGGGTTATATTTGTTTTTTATTGCTATTTGTTTTATAATGTTTTTTTCTTTATTCAATTTATCACTGTCTGTTAAAATTGATTTTGCTCTATTGATAAGACTTCTTAAACTTGCTAATTTTTGCGTTTTTGGGTGAAATGAATCTTTTGGTATTAATGTATCTGTTTGTGTAGGCTTCCCATATATATATATATATATATATATATATATATATATATATATATATATATATATATATATATATATATCCATTTTTGATTAATAATGTTAATTTTTAAATCTAGAAAATTTATTATTTTGCCTCCTATTTCTAATGTAAATTGAATGTTTTTATTATAATTGTTTAGATTAGATACAAAACATTTAAAAAAAAAAAAGAAAACTACTCGAAAAAATGGAAATAATAAAAGAAAGGGATCAAAAATAGTTTATTAAATTCAATGGTAAATTTTGAAGAAGAATTAATTTTAAAAAGTGTATTGTAAATAAATAAATATATATATATATATATAATTTTTATTTACTTCTTGATTGAAAAAGCTGTTTTCAACTTGAAAATATAATCTTTTTTCTAACATTTCGATATATATATATTTTTTTTTTACTGAAATTCAAGCATTTACTTTGATCATCGAAAGGACATACTGAATAGAATTTTCATTAGGTAGTTCCTTTTACCTATTAAACGGGAAATTCTAAGCCATTTCGGAAAGGTGTCTTAACGAGTAGGATGAAAGTTTTATACAAATGTAATAGATAATGTAATTGAAAATGACTGGTATGAAAATTACGAATTTTGAAATTGTACGTTGAAAGTTGCGTGTTGATCGTATTAACCGTTTGAATGTTATAAACATAGAAATTTGCTTTTTACCGGCTTATATATGTCGGTAAATATAGTGAAAATTGTATATCTCAGTTACCGTTTCGAATAATTTGAAAATTATTTTCTAATCTACGACAGAATTATTATAAGTGAAAAATGCCGTCGTGAAATTACAGAATTCGTTTTAAAAAATTATAAAATTTCGGCGCCTCTCTGATATTTGTCGAACCTGACATTTTTGATTATGATAGTTATTCCAACTGGCTGTTGAAAGTAGCGGTAACTAATTACTATAGTAGTTACTCGTAGAAAATCATTAATAAAAATCACCTTAACTGAAAATATTAGCTCGTTGTTGCGAACGAATATTTTTAAAAGCAGGTTCCACAAAGCGAAGGAAAGTTAAAAATGGTGTTATTTTTAAATAATTACTTAAAATTTATTAATAAGTAAATTTAAATTATCGCGTTTTTTATTATTAAACACTATTTCAAATGGTTTTTTTTTTTTTTTTTTAAATAGAATTATTAAACGCTAATAAAAAATAAGAAACCAAAAATAGTCACTTTTGTGCGTGATAACTCGAAATTGTTTTTATTTTATTTTTTTTATCTTATTTGCTAATCTTGCTAATGTATTATTGTTTGTGTATCAACAATTTGATATCGTTAGATGTTTTTATTTTATTGCGTTATTGTTTGTGTATTTGATATTTGTTGATTTTACTACCTTCGTTACAAGATTATTTAAAAATACTGTTTTATAAGTTCCGAAAAGTTTTAGATCTTTCATAAAGAAAAAAATTTTAGTGATTTTAATTCGGTTTTTTTTTTTTGGTTATTTTTAAAAATCACTATATTCCGAACTTTTCAAAATTAGTAACAGTTTAATTAGAAATAACGTTTTCTACGACGAACGTATTTATTATAATAAGCGTTATAATTTCTATTATTTTTAATGACGATAATAATCATGTAATTCGTGATATTATATTTATTAATCCCACTAGAAAATGTAATCCCTATTCTAGTCTCCAAATTTATTGATATTTTGAAAGTTTCGTGAAACACCCGTATTTATAAGATTTTTAATTTTTACGTGATGTATAAACTAAAACACTTTTAATAAAATGTGTACTTTAAAAACGCTTACATTTTATAACGAAATGTATACTTTAAAAATGTGTTTAAATTTCACGAATGTAAAAACGAGAGCCTACGTGCGTAATGTTTCGAAATGAAGGCGCAATTAAATTCTGCGTTAGCTATTTTGATCATTCTCGAATTTATGTTCAATTACAAATTTAAATGTACGTTCGTTCGAATTTAAATTATATAAATAAATGCGTTTAATTATTATTTGTGATAACTGCAATTTAAAGAAAAAAAATGTTAATTCGTACGAACATACATTAGATAAAAAATAAAAACACACGTATAGAGAGTTTTTATGAAAAGGAATAAAGTAAAAACGTAATTAAAGATATTTTAAATTTTATCGTAAAATTTTACCGATGAAAAAAGTAATTGTTTCGATATTGGGGAATCTATTTTAGGATAATATTGTATTTTATTTATACTCTTATAATTTCAGTCGTTTATAACATCCGAAATTAAATTAAAAAATAATGGAAATTCTTCTTAAAAATAATAACAGTATTATTCGTACGAGGTCGATAGGCCTAAATGTTTTCAAAGCAAGTGTCTTTATTTCTAATTTGCACGAGGAGGCTTTATCCAACGGTCGTTACATTCAGAAATGAGGATAAAATTCTACTTGTAAATAGAAATTTTTCTGTAATATCATCGAAATATCGGTTCATCCGAGAATCTATTAATTTTTCGGTAAAATTTTTTTTCAATCGTCTCACCGATCAATCAGATCTAGGACCACAGTAAGCCTGTGGGCGCATATGGCCCGTTAGTACAGCCGGCGCCCGTATAAAAATAATAATAATAATAATTAATAATAAATAATAATTTTTATTAACATATTAACATCGCATTATTTCGAAATTATATGTTTTTCAATATGGACATACAAACATTCTAATTCAATTTTTTGTCTACCTGTAGATTACCTGTAAATCTACACATAATCTACAGGTAGGTAAAATTGAATTAGAATATTCGTACGTCTACATTATCGTTATGGGCGTACACGATATCAATTGCGCATACAATGTTCTAATTAAAGAAATCTGTTACGTAGGAATTAGTGCTATATGTAATAAACAAACGAATAAAAAATGTATAAGGAACGTAATATAGACACATGCAAAACTACAATAAAATGAAATCAAAATGCACTAAACGATTAAAAAGTATAATATTTAAAGCATACATAAGCAACATAAAAAGTTAAATAAAATAAATAAAACCAAATCATAAATATACTCAAAACACATAAAATATTAACACAACATAAAGAATTAAAATGTATATGTGTATATATATATATATATATATATATATATATATATATATATATCGACGTGGTTCTACTCTATAGAAAAACGTGTTCCAGTGTGCAATATAATAAATGTTTGTACATATACGCGCACACAATCATATATGCATACATATATATATAATTCTGTGTCTATACGTGGGTATACATTTGTAATCTACTCACAAGATGCATGCAATAGTAAATTGGATCACCGTAAAAAATAAAATGTTTACGTGCGCGTGTATCTATATATGTAAAAAACTAAAAATGCTACTAAGCCATTATTAAGTGGACATAAAAAAATAAATAAAATATAAAAACTTATTCGCTACCAGATGACTTTATAAATAACTGTTTTCCATTTCGATATTTTTTGCGATACGGTACATCTAAATTAAATATATTTTTTTATTTTTGTTTTTCCATTTATATCTTTAATAATATATGTATTTTTTTTATATTTTATGTCCACTTGATAATGGTTTAATAGCCGAAATGCTTTATGATATTCTACATATAAAAATTTATTAACTACTTTTTTGTTGTTTATTTTTTTTTTAAATACATTCCACATTGTTCAATATATATATGTATTTATTTGTTTGATTATTTATTAAAATAAATTGTACTCTCTCTCTCTCTCTGTCTCTCTCTATTGAAGGTATTATTAAGTAACTCGCATTCTAACCCTGAAAATGGACAAGGGACGCTTTTAACCGACTCTACTCTGGTTAGTCTTTCGATCTCATTTGTTTTGCTTGTGTCCCGGTTAATGTTATAATTAAATTTTAATAATTTTCGTTTTTTAATTTAACTTCTTCGCGGTAGATCTTTCGATTGTGTTCTGACGTGCTTAACGTAATAGATCATCTGTCGAAACTTATCGTTCACATATATCACGAGGTAATGTATTGTAATTTTAAATAAATGATTTATCTAAGTTGCCTCACGTTGAAACTGCACGCTAACGCTGCTGATTTAGCTTTATATTGTCGGTCTTTTACAACAAATACTAATTGTAATAGATTACAAAAATCAATAAATTACTCTATACATCTGTTATTCTACCCGGTCTAACCTATGCCTGTTCTGTCTTTGTTTGGCCGTCAGTTTCCAACACACGCTTAAAAAATTACAACTGATTCAAAATCACAAATCATCGCAGGTATATGCAAAACTTTCATATATAAATAAATTGTCTAAAAAATGTTAATACGATACATTCAAAACGCATCAGCATAAATCGAAATTTCACCAAGCGTTATTCTAGCTATAAATATCGTAGAATTAACCGTCGGTTATTTTTATAATATTTAGCGTTTATTTAACTTATTTCCATTTATACGATTACTTGTGTATGCATGTGATATGCATGTATATGGGATGATATGTATGTGTGTGTTAACCGTATCTAACTACCCTCTGTAACGTTGCCGTATTCCCTTTGTTCTGCTTATTGATTTTTTATTTGCTTTTTCCTGCATAATCGAATATTTATATTATATTTTATTATTGTTTCAGCGCTAGTTTTAAGATAAATCTTAAGGTATCAGGTACTTCACATTAAGAGTGTATTATATGCGTACCGTACTTATTTAAGTAAAGTTCGTTCCTTCCTTCCAGGATTATATTCGGATCAGCCTTCTTGTCGGTCTTGTTTCTTTCAAAAAAAAAAAATCGTTCAGTCTAATTCTAGAAATTTTTTTTCGGAGCGCTATTAAATTGATTTTTTTTAAGTATTCTCTCCTTTAGTGTTCGTTACTGCCTTCATATCTGTGTGTAACAGATAGAAATTATTACTTGTTCAAGTAATAATCATAAGATTGTAATAAATATTGTTAGGAAAAAAATAAAAATAATTCCTTTTGTATAGCACACGTTCTCAAACCATACGTAGAATATTGTATCACGTTTGTAGACGAGTATTATATATATATATATATATATATATATATATATATATATATAT